>JAOXNJ010055535.1:1613-12667 GCA_028566655.1 Metis holothuriae
CGGTAAGTTGCAGGGTTCATTCCGGTTCGCCGCGCCAACTCTCGCAAGCCGATACCGGCCTTTTCACGGGCTTCCTTTAACTGTACTGCGATTGGTCGTGTTTTATCCATGCGCCCAATATGGTGGAAAACACACCCAAAATCTGTGTGCATCTTGCACTTGCCTAAGTGTGTGCATTTGTCCTACAAAAGCACCCATGTCCTATGTAGATCACATTATTCAAGCCTTCGGCGGCGTGCGAAAATGCGCCCGCACGATAGATGAACCGCCCAGCAATGTGTCGGGGTGGCTTCGGCGCGGCACGATCCCGGATGAAAAGAAGGTCCGGTTGTTCGACGCCGCGTGTCGCCTCAATCTGCCCCTTGCGCCTTACGACTTCCTTCCTTTCCCGGCGCAGCGTTGCGGTTCCTGCCAACACATTACGGCGGCGCAGACGGTCGGCCAAGGAAACGAGGTTTCACATGGCTGACTATCGCAAGATCGTAACCGCCAACATGCGGGCCTTGATTGATTGGTTCGGTTGCTACGACGCCGTGGCAGAGACGATCAACGCGCGTTGGGGTGGCGGGGCCAGCAAGGGCACCGTCAGCAAGAAGGCGTCTGGCCAGTTGGACTTCACCGTGGCCGACGTGATCGCACTGGAAGACGCCGCGCAACGCTATCCGATCACCCGTCTTCTGGCCCGCCGGTTGGACAAGCGAAACCGACCGGAAACAACCTGCCTGATCACGCAAACCGGCATAATTGCAAAGGAAAGCGGTGAAGCAATCTCTGCGATACTGGCCGCCGAACAGTCGTCATGCGCAAATGAAACGGCACAAGCGATTGCCGAAATCGACGAAGCTGTCGAAGCCTTAAAGACTGCGCGTGCCCGATTGGAAGGCCCCCAAAACGAACAAGGGGCGGCATGACTGACAGCTTTCTAAAGACCTACGGCCAACGCCTTCTGGACCAAGGCTATCCGATTATCCCGATCAAGCGCGGCTTCAAGTTCCCGCGCGGTATCTCCGATTGGCAACGGATCGAAGCTAACGAAACTCGGCTAAACAAGTGGCTGGCCAACGGCTTCGCCGACGGCGGTGTCGGCATTCAGACCCGCCACTTCCCCGCCGCCGATCTGGACGTGCGTGACGCCGATATCATCGATCAGCTTGTCGCATGGTGCGAAGCCCATATCGGGCCGACCGTCCAGCGCGTCGGGCAAGCCCCGAAAATCTTGCTGGCCTATCGCACAGACAAGCCGTTCCCCAAGATCGCCAGCGGTAAGTATGTCGATTTCCTTGGGTTGGAACACAAAGTTGAAATCCTGGGCGACGGTCAGCAGTTCGTCGCCTTTGCTGACCACCCCGATACCGGCAAGCCTTACGAATGGGTGTCCGAAAAGACGCTTGCAGAAATACCAGCGGTAAGTTTGCCCACGATCGCCGAAGATCAGGCACGGGACTTGGTGGCGTTCTTCGAAAGCATTGTTCCCGACGATTGGGAACTGGTCGAAAACGCCCCGACTTCCAAACTGATCGATCAGTCGATCCCCGAAGCCGAACGGGTGTTAGCCCATGCGAAACCGAAAGTAGACGTAACGACGATCCAGCTTCGCAAGGCGCTGTCCTATCTGGACCCAGACATTCGCATGAACGAATGGGTGCGTTTTGGAATGGGCCTGTTTCACCAATACGACGGCGACAGCGAAGGCTTCGACCTATGGGACGAATGGAGTTCCGGCGGATCAAAATACAATGAAACCGAAATGGCCGCCCGTTGGCGGTCTTTCGAAGCCAATCTGGCGACCACCAACCCCGTAACCGCCGCGACGATCATCCACGCGGCCCGACAAGCCCGTGCGCAGAAAGTCGAAGACAGCGCCCCAAAGTCGAAAGCAAAATTCGCCCTGATCCACGCTCAAGACGTGTTGGCGAAGCTAGGTCCGATCAACTGGCAGATCACCGGATTTCTTGAACAGAACACCACGGGTTTGTTGTTCGGCGATCCCGGATCGTTCAAATCGTTCATCGCTCTGGATATGGCGTTCCACGTCGCAGCGGGTAAAGATTGGCACGGGCGGCCCGTCAAACAAGGCCCGGTGATCTACATAGCCGGTGAAGGGCACGGCGGCCTTGCACGTCGTTTCGCGGCCTGGGAACGCCACCACGGGATCGGTTTGGCCGATCTACCCTTCTATGTCAGCCAACAGGCCGCCCAGTTCTACGACACCGCCGCCGCCAAAGAAGTTGTCGAAGCGGTCAACGAAATCGCGGATCATAGTTCGACACCGGCTTTGATCGTGATCGATACCCTTGCACGAAATTTCGGCGGTGGGGACGAAAACTCTAACACCGACATGGGGGTGTTCCTGAACCACGTAGACGGACTCCTGCGGGCTAAATTCGGGGCTACCGTCATGATCGTGCATCACACCGGCCATAGCCACAAGGAACGCGCACGCGGCGCTACAGCGCTTAAAGGCGGCATGGACTTTGAATTCCGTGTCGAGAAAGCCGGGGACGACATTAGCGCCCGTGTCGTGTGCACGAAAATGAAAGATGCCAAAGAGCCGGACGACGTGTGGTTCAAAGGTCGTGAAGTGCTGGTCGGAGACTTCGAAGAAGACATGACCAGCCTGGTTTTCGACCAATCCGAAGCTCCGGTGCGTGAGGTCAAATCCGAACTGAAAGGAAAGCAAGCCGCCCTATTCGCGACGATTGAACAGGAAGCGCCCGTGGACCGAAACACGCTTCGCGAAATCGTCTTGTCCGAAGGCACCTTCGACAATTCAGATCAGTTCAAACGCGCACTTCAAGAATTGAAGAAGAAGGAACTGGTGTCGGAATTCGAAGGTCGGGTCGGCGTCATGGACCCGTTTTTTGCCGGACAAGACCCGGACAAAAGCGACTTGTCCGCCGGACAAACGGAAAATGTCCGGCAAACCAACGAAAAAGGGGTAAACTAATGTTTTACAAAGATAATATGCCGGACACGGGCGGAATGTCCGGCGGACATGGAACACAGACGCAACCGGACATTTTTCCGTATACCCTTAGGGGTACGGAAATGTCCGGCGAGTGTTGGCCTTTTCCGGGGTCGTATGGGGAGGGCGTGTGATGGCTGCCGCACTCACTGTCGAAGCCTTGGAACAGCGCGGCGCGATCTTGGTCGAAGAAAACCTGACCCACCAGATTTGGGAATTCCCCGACAAAGCCAAAAACGGTTGGCGCAGTTTTTACGTTCGCCTGATCGATCAACCGAAAGACCGGTGGACGAAGCGGGCTTGGTGGTTGGGGCACAATGGCAATCGCTTGTCCCAAGGCCCCGCAGCCAAGCAGTTGCGCGAAAGCGATCCAGAAACCTATTCCTGGGTCGATTGCGAGTTGTGGGCTTGGATCGCAACAGACGGCGAAGGCTTCCCGCCCCCAAGGGAGGCTTGGAAATGAACGCCGCTGATTTCCTATCGCAAGCCCAATCCGAAATGCAGGATCGCGCCACAACCTACGACAACGCCGCCGGTGAACGATCAATGGCGGCCACTGTCGCGATGTTCAACGCGCTGACCGGTCACGACCTGACCGAAGAACAGGGTTGGAAGTTCATGGCGTGCTTGAAGCTGGTGCGGTCTGAACAGGGCGCACACCGCGCCGACAACTTCGTGGACGGGGCCGCCTACTTCGGGCTGGCCGGGGAAGCGGCAGAACGAAACAGCGAATTGGAGGACACGACATGACCAAGGCGAAACTTCTGCACGGGACGCGCACCGACCGAACCAAACCCGCCACGCTGCCCGCCGATCCTTGGAACGATTTGTCAGATCGGATTTTGGCCACCCTGCGCAGCGCGAACGGCATGACGGCAGCCGAAATCGCAGACGCTATCGGCCAGGATCAAGAGGCGGTTCAGGCGGAGTTGATCGATCTGGACGACCAAGAACGGGTCCACATGCGCAACGGCTGGTATGCGTTGAGCGCCAGCGAACGGGCGAAGCGGGGCTGACAATGGGTAAAGCACTTCCAGTCCCACCACCCCAGCCGATTAACATGGCCGAACAACAGCGGCGCTACCAAGAGGCGTTGGCGTCCCGTGGTCGTGAATTCTTAAACCCAACCCGACCCAAAAAATCAGCGGTTCGTTGCGACGGCTGCGGGGCGCGTCAGCGCAGCGACGCAAGCGAATGCGCGTATTGCGGTGGGCTGCTTTCGGAGAACGGGAAATGAGACGTTCGAACTTGGCAGAGAAATTCGAACCGATCCTGCCGACGGAAGATCGACAAAAAAAATACAGCCATTTCGCGCAGCGGTGTGGCGAACGCGGGATCGTGGCGACCGATCCGTGGTGGTTGGCTGCCGAACTGGAAAAGGCCGTTCTGGGCCAGCCGAACGGGCTGCGGTTCGCGACGAAGGTCATTCCGTGTTTCGGGCGGCGGGCCGACGTATGGCGGTTCGGGATCGCCGAAGGGATCTTCTACGCAGCCGTGGGCCACGACGGCCACCCCCGAACGGTTCTGACGAAGGACATGGTGCGCAAGAAGAAATGGGCTTTGAAACGACAACGGCGTGGGCTTTTAGGCCCGCTGGACAAAAACAGGAAGTGAGCATGACGGGGCAGGATATTCAGTGGTACGCGGTGCGGACGAAACCAACCGCCAATCGAAATCGATCAACCGAAGTCGTGGGCGGCGACTTCGAAACCTACACCGACCGCGCAGGCCGCAAGCGCAAGCGTCGGATCAAGGGCACCGGCCAACGTGAATTCGTGATCGAAACCCTTTTGCGCAAGCGTGGTTTCAGCGTGTTTTTACCAACCAAAAAGGTTTATCGCCGCAAATCGAAATACACGAAGGAAAAGCGTCTGGTCGCGTATCCGCTGTTGGTGGGTTGGGTTTTCGTCGGTTGGCCGAAGGACGAATACCGCTGGCACGATCTGTTCGCCTGCAATCTGGTCAACGAAGTCGCGGGGATCGATGGGCGGCCCTATCCGATCCCGCAAGTTGTCATGGACGGAATGTTCAAGCGTTGGGGCGGGCCGAAGACCCAAGCGCCGGAACGCGAACAGTTCATGCGCACCCACCACGAATTCAAGATCGGGGATCGGGCCAAGATTGTCGAAGGCCCGTTCGACGGGACGGAAGTCCGGGTTGTTGATCTGTTCGGCCCAAGCGCCCGTGTCGTCCTTGAACTGCTTGGCGGCGAACGCGCAATCGAAATCGAAGCGATGTGTTTGGAAGCGGCTTAAATTGACTTTTTGGCCTGAATTGGGTAACGATTTAAGCCAAGCACTACATATAGTGGTGCGGCCAATAACACCCTAAGAAGGTACTCTGCCTTGGGCGCATAGCTTGAAACGATAAAGGGGGTGTGCGGCGGCCCCTGACGTTGGACGAACCGATAGGTGAAACCCAAGCGTTACCGTAGGGGCCACTATGCCGAAACGAATTCCACCCGTTGGCTACGTGCCTTCGGACAGCCCCGCCGCAAGGCGGGGTTTTCATTTCGGCCAACCCTGAACGCAGGAGCCGCGATAGCGGAATAGAAAATCATGGCAAAACCCAAAAAGACGGGGCGTCCGTCGGAATATGACAAAGCAGGCGGCGACGACAAAGCGCCCGCCTTGGCGCGATCCTTGGTGTTGCTTGGTGCAACCGAAACCGAAATCGCCACTGCGTTTGGCGTGTGTTTGAAGACGATCACCAACTGGGAAAAGCAACACCCGCTGTTCCGGCAAGCGATCCTGGACGGTCGCGTGGCCGCAGACGCACAGGTCGGTGAACGACTGTTCGAACGGGCGATGGGGTACGAACACCCCGAAGACAAGATTTTCTACGACAGCAAGACCGGCGAACCGGTTGTCGTGCCCACGGTCAAACACTACCCGCCGGACACTACGGCGGCGATCTTTTGGTTAAAGAACCGCCGTCCGAAGGAATGGCGGGATAAGCAGGTGATCGACCAGACCACGACCCACGAAGTGGGCGACAGCCTGAAAGCGGTTCTGGACGCCGTAGATGGGCAAACAAAGTCAGTTTGACGTAGCGGTCGGGCTGTTTTCGGATCGCAAGTGGCGGCTTAACAACCTCTACTGGATCAGGGACAAGCAAGGCCACGTCGTCAAGTTCAAGCTGAACCCGGCGCAGGAACGTCTTCTGGACGAACTGCACTATCTGAACATCATCTTGAAAGCCCGCCAGATGGGCTTTTCGACGTTCATTCTGGTTCTGGCGCTGGATTGTTGCCTATTCAACAGCAATTTCGCAGCGGGCTTGATCGCAGACACGCAGACGAACGCCCAGAACCTCTTGGATCGGGTCAAGTTCGCCTATGAACGTTTGCCCGAACAGTTGAAAGAACAGCGGGCCGTCACGACGGATAACGCTTCCGAAATTGAGTTCAGCAATGGGTCGGGTATCGAAGTCGGGGTGTCGTTGCGATCCAGCACGAAGAACTTCCTGCACATTTCAGAATACGGGAAGGTGTGCGCGAAGAACCCGGATCGGGCGGCGGAAATCCGCACCGGTGCATTGAACACACTGGCCCCGAAGCAGTTGTGCTTTATCGAAAGCACCGCAGAAGGCCGCAGCGGCGATTTCTTCGACAAATGCGAAGACGCCAAAAAGCTGCACGACGCCGGGGAAGCGCCCGGTGTGATGGATTACAAGTTCCACTTCTTCCCGTGGTTTCGGGACAGCACCTACCGCTTGTCGGAGCCGGTGCGGTTGACGCCAGACGACGAAAAATACTTCGACGATCTTCTGGCCGAACACGGGATCGATTTGGACGAAGAACAGGAATGGTGGTACGCCGCCAAGAAGAAGGAACAGGGCGACGGGATGCTGAAAGAGTACCCCACCACCCCGGAAGAAGCTTTCATGTCGGCCAAAGACGGCGCGTATTTCGCCAAGGAAATCACCGCGCTTCGGCAGCGGCAGGAAATCAAGGAATTCCCGTTCGAAACCCGGTCAGTGGTCAACACCTATTGGGACTTGGGCGTAGACGACAGCACGGCGATCTGGCTGCACCAGGTGATCGCGGGCAAACACCGGTTTGTCGGCTATTACGAAGACAGCGGCGAAGGGATCGGTTTCTATTTGGATTGGCTGAACAAATGGCGTGCCCGCTATGGCGCGACGTTTGGCCAGCATTACGGCCCGCACGATATCGAACATCGCATGATGGGCGAGAATGCGGAAAGCGTGAAAGATATCGCGGCCCGCCTGGGCTTCGCCTTCACGGTGGTGCCCCGGACAAAAGACAAGCTGGGCAGTATCCAGCGCGTGCGTTCGATCCTGCCGCAATGCCAATTCGCGGTTCCAGAGACAGACGGCGGCTTGAAACACTTGGAAGCTTATAGCCGTGATTGGGACGACAAATACGGGGTTTGGAAATCACAGCCCCGTCACGACGAACATTCACACGGTGCTGACGCCTTCATGACTTTCGTGGACGGCTGGCAGGCACCGGCAAAGGAACGTCCGACCTTCAAGAAACGGTCGGTGGTGTAAGGTTTTTTGAATGGATCAACCAGACCTGATCAGCCACGTCGCGCGGCTGGTCGATCAGTGCGAAGACTATCTGGCGGAACAGTCCAAAGATAGGGAACGTGCGCTGGAATACTACAACGGCGAAATGTCGGATATGAAACCCGATGAAGGCCGTTCCAGCGTGGTGTCCAAAGACGTTCGCGCAGTGATCAAGAAGCTTATGCCGTCAATCATGCGGACAATCTTATCCAATGATCGGATCGTAGATTATGAGCCTGTCGGGCAGGAAGACGAACGGTCGGCCCAGCAAGCCACCGATTACGTGAACCACGTTGTGGTGCCCGAATGCGGTGCGGAACAGGCGATCTATGACGCCGTGTTCGACGCCCTGTTGCTGAAAACGGGCGTGCTGAAATGGTCCGCCTATAAGCGGCTGAAATCCGCCGTCTACGAATTTACCGATCAGTCCGACGACGACGTGTTGGGGCTTTTTGACGATCCCGACAATGAAATCTTTGATCACGAAAAGACCGAAGAGACCGACCCGGCAGTGCTGGAAATCGATCCAAACGCCCGCCGTCATTCGTTCAAACTGCGCCGGATCGAAGAACAGGTGGACGTGCGTCTGGAAGCTGTGCCGCGCGGTTCGTTCCTGATCTATCCGGGCGCAGACACGATTGACGACGCGCCTATCGTCGGCGAACGGCTGGAAATGTCCCGATCCGACCTTGTGTCGATGGGTTATGACAAGGACGACGTGTTCGGGCTGGCGATGCACACCCGCCGCAACGACGAAGAAGACGATCAAGCCCGCATAGGTGCCGACTGGACGGATATCGAAGGCGAGACGACGAAAGCACTGGAAACGGTCGTCGTTTACGAAGTCTACGTGAAGCTGGATCAGGACGGCGACGGGATCGCCGAAATGTACCGGATCGTGTTCGGAGACACCGGCGAAGACGACCGCGACGGCGCGAAGCACATTGTGTTGGACATGGAACCGGTGGCCGAAGCGCCCTATTCCGAAGTCGTTGCCGAACGTGACGCGCACCAGTTCGAAGGCCATTCGATCTTCGAAGACACGGAAGACATCCAGCGGATCAAGACCGCGCTTCTTCGCGGCACGCTAGACAACGTGTACTGGCAGAACAACCCGCAGCCTGCCGTCGATCTGGCGCAGGTCGAAGACCCCGAAGCGATCTACAACCCCGAATTTGGTAAGCCCGTGCTTCTGAAAAGCGGGGCAGACGCGCAGCGGGCGCTTCAATGGCTGCAAATCCCCTTCGTCGGCGAGCAGTCGTTCGGGATGCTGTCTTACTTCGACGAAATGGCCAAAGATCGCACCGGGATCACTGACGCTTCTGGTGGTGTGGACCCCGAAGCCTTCCAACAAATGACCGCCACGTCGGCGCAGCTTATGTCCGAAGCCGGGATCGCCCAGGCGGACATGATTATCCGTAGCCTAACCCGTGGGGGCATTCGCAAAGCCTTTCGGGGTCTGTTGAAGCTGGTTATCGCGCACCACGATCAGCCGCGCACTGTTCGTATTCGGGGTCAATGGGTCCAGTATGACCCGGCCCATTGGAACGTGGACATGGACTGCACGGTTAACGTCGGCCTTGGTGCCGGATCGCGTGAACGCGATATGTCGGTGCTGCAAATCGTTCTTGGTCTGCAACGTGAACTGATCGGGTCGATTGGCCCGGATAATCCGTATGTGAAGCCCGATCAGCTTTACAACACGTTGGAAAAAATGACCGAAACGGCGGGTTTCCCGTCGGCGGAACCGTATTTCACCAAGCCCGATCCGCAAGAAATCGCGGCCAAGTTGCAGGCCCAGCAAAACAAGCCGGACCCGCAGACGCAGAAGGTCCAAGCGCAGATGCAGCTTGAACAGACCAAAGCCCAGGCCCGTCAACAGGTCGAAGAAGCCCAGATGCAAGCAGATTTGCAGGTGCGGGAACGGGAACAACAGTTGCAGCTTCAAATCGAAGCCCTGAAAGGCCAACTGGCCTATCTCATGCACACCGACAAGATGCAGCTTGAGGCGGCTAAGGCCGGGTTGATCGCGCCGCAAATGCCGCAAGTCGGCCTGCCGGATATCGTCAATGGCTGACGAACAAGAATTCGAGGTCTTGCCGAACGGGGAAGCCCACCGGCTGCACACAGACCCTTATCTGAACCAAATTTTGGACGAGATGGAACACGAAGCACTGGAACGGTGCGTCGCGGCCAACCCTTCCGACCATGAGACGCGCCAGATTTCCGCGATGGAAGTCCGGGCAATCCGATCCCTGCGGGCGAAGTTGAAGACCTTCGCGGAAGGCAAGACCAAGCGCCCAGCACGGGGTTCCGTGGCCTAAGTCACGGATCACACCTGCAAATTGCAGAGAACAGGAGACGTTGACCTATGAAGGACAGCGATTTGGATGTTGTTGACGACAACGATGTAGCCGACGATTTCGAAGATCAGGAATTTGACAACTTCGACGACGCGGCGGACACGCTCGAAGACGACGACAGTCTTGAAGACGGCCAACCCGAAGATGATCTGGAAGACACCGAAGACGGTGACGACCAGGGCGACGACGCGGAGCCTGACGCAGAAGACGACGTGCTGGTGAAACTGGACAGCGGGGACGAAGTTCCGCTTTCCGAACTGAAATCCGGGTATCTGAAAGATAAGGATTACCGGCACAAAACGACGGAATTGGCCGAAGAACGCAAACAGCTTGCCGAAACGCAGCAATCGTTCTCCCAACGGTCGAAATTCGTTGAAACCACGCTCACAAACCTGACGACCTATCTGGAAAATCTGGTTCCACCTGAACCGCCGATTTCCTTGGCGCAATCCGACCCCGGATCGTATCAGTACCAAAAGGCGTTGCGTGAAAACGCAATTTCCGAATTGGCCCAACTGGTGCAGATGCAGGACGGACTTGGGCAGGCCCAGCAAGGGTTCAGCCAAGAAGATGTGACCCGTCTGAAAGGCGAAGAAGATGCGAAGTTGCTGAAAGCAATGCCGCATTTGTCTGATCCGGCCAAGCGGGCAGCCTTCGACACCGCGATCAAGGAAACCGCAATCGAATTCGGGTTCACCGAAGACGAAGTGGCCGGTGCTGCGGATCACCGTATCTTGCAACTGGTTCACTATGCGCGGCTTGGCAAACGGGCGGTGACAAACCGCAACAACGCCAAGCGCCGTGTCGAAGCCCCTAAAAAGGGCAAGGCGCGTCCGGCAAAGGTTACGGCCAAAGGTGCCAGCAATCGGAAGGCCAAAGAGCGTTTGTCCAAATCCGGCTCACTCGAAGACGCAATGAGTATCGACTTCGATTAAGCCCCAAGCTGAAAGGCAAAACCAATGGCAAAGATCGCCAACACCTTCGTGTCAACCGATGCTACCGGCAACCGCGAAGAACTGTCCGACGTTGTGAACATGATCACACCGGAAGACACCCCGATCTATTCGATGATCAAGAAGACCGGGGCCAAATCCACCAATCCCGAATGGGAAAAGGACGAACTGGCCGCCCCTGGTGAAAACGCGCAAGCCGAAGGCGACGAATACAACTTCGACGCCCTGTCCCCGCCG
>JAOXNJ010055646.1:0-12665 GCA_028566655.1 Metis holothuriae
ATTTATTGATTTTGGCTTACTCTCTGAAGTCCCACTGACGAACGACTTTGGCTGGCAAGATGCTCACCTAAAGCAATCAAAAAAAAAGGTAGCACCAAACCAGTTTAGCAAATAGTTCCTTGCCTAAACTCATTGAAGTAGAAGTAAAAATACATTGAAAAAATGTTCACCTGTCCCAAGTGGCAGTTGGTGCAGAAGAACTTTCCGAAATAGTGGCACATACGAAACGTGCGACTGTACTTGGGGCTAACGCTCATGCCGCAGCCAGCGCACCGGTAACCCTGACTCTCCAAGCCATCGCGGACCCTTCGTAGAAAAAACATGTTACACTCATGTGCACCAAAAAAGCATAAAGATAAGAGTTTAAGTATGGAATTTTATTTACTTGATCTTTTTATGCTCGATGAGGATGAGTTGCGGCCTTGGTGGCGCCCATTGCTGCGTGCCTCTAATGGCCGTGGGTCTGAGGTCGCGATCAAACGAGGTTGTTGCCAAGGACGACGATGAAATCGGTGATGATGACGACGAAGACAGTGGTGACGTCGTCGATAGGGACTTGAGTGAAGATGGTAAAAGATGTTCGTTGTCAGAGCGACTTGGATGGGGCTTTGTTGTTCTCTACTCATTTCAATTCGAATACATGATATCAAGTTTTCTTGGCGCATTGAATTAAATCGAAAATTACGGATACCAAACATACCTTTCGAAAGCTCATCTCTTCACTTTGACGTTCTTCATTAGCCTCTTGCTCGCTGTCCCGCGTCACGAACCAATCTAAATCCGATACTCTCGTCACCGTTCGACTGTTGTTACTGCTAGGGAGCAACTGCAATGCAATTGATTGCGCAGATCGATTGAATGACGAATTTTTGCTGCTGCAAAAATTAAATATAAATCATTTCCCTTCCCTAAGTTTAGAAATAAACACTTTGAGTACCTTCTGAGTTTATCGTCACCATTGTCTCCTTTAAGTGGCTCAGCCACATTGACATTTTCTTCCATAGATTTCAACGACGACAAAGGAGTGGTAGCTGGACTTTCCTTACTGAGGTGTGCAAGATCTTCGACAAGACAGTTGTTCTTGGGTTTAACATTGTCGAAGTTCGCCTTGTTCACTGCCTGCATTACAGCTTCGGCCAGGATGAAGTGCGCATTCTCTCTGTCCAGCTGAGCCTGATGACGAGAGAACTCTAATGAGCCAATATAGCTTGCCAGACTTTGGTCAAGCGAACTTGGGACCGGCATTGTCCAACCTAAAATGCGCAATTCAGCTTGAGTTCTTGTTTCTGATTTTCATTTTGCTTCAGCTAGTGAAGGCTTTAAACACAACGCAAATTAGGAAACCTGATGTAGGTGGCGAGACTAATTGCCAGTTAGATTCTTCACCAGATGATGCACCCATCATGTCCTCTTGGATCAATACAGTGGAATTTGTAGTCCAATCTCTCTAATAGAAAGAAGAATCATTTTTTAGTACATACCTCCTAAGCAAAAGCTTCGTAGCTGTAGTAAATTTAAACAAAGATAACTCTGAAAACAGGGTTTTTAGATTGTGTTTTGGTTTCACCTTGAGCGGTTCTCTCCAAGTTGTTGATTGGACTTCGCCAGCTTGGTCTTGACAATACCACTTGGGCTCAGAAACGCTTCTCTTGTGACCTAATATTGTATCAAATTAGCGTTACAGTGTTTACTACTAGTTCGCCAACGACCAGAGGAAGAAAATGATGTTAAGATTACCCTTAATGGATCCTCTCTCAGGTGTTAAGTCGGAGAGTGTAGAGTCACTCCGTTTGTCATCTGGTTCTACCTTATCGCTCATTCCAGAATGGCCTACGTCTTCGACGCTCGCATCCAATCTCGATGATGTATCTGAAGGTGATGTTAAGATAATTTTCTTCCTCCAAGCCCTTTTAACTCTGATTTACAAATTACTGTAATTGGTAAATGTAATAAAATCGTACTAGGCTGAGACGAATCCATGGAATCGGTGGAGACGCTCATCGAAGCCCAAGTTCTCTGACTAATGGCTCTGCTATAAATTCTTTCCTCCCTTTGTGAACTCAATTCTCTTTCAGGTTTTGCATTACATTCCGGTTTTGCGACGTTTTCTTCTAATAAGGCTGTGAATTTTGATCTGCGAGCAGAACAGAGTCTCATTGAGGCCAATGTTGCAGTGTCGCGCTCGTCTAGGGCTTTAGCAAGCTTAAGCAATAGCCGAGCTTCCAATGTCATGGCAGCAGTGGATGAGGAGAAGAAAGAAATTAAGTGCGGCGCCAAACTGGCCTCTACAATTCTGTAGTAAATTCACAAATTAACAAATTAGTTGTTGTTCAAATTCATCAAAAGATATAAATTGCCAAATGTCCCACCTTTGTGAAAGAATTGAAGTCATTGGGTTGCCTTCCTGCTTGACATTCGACATCTCTGCACTTCGTCCCTCATCGCCTCCTGAGAGCTGACATTTGAAAACAACAATGATAAGACGCATACAAACATGAGATGGAAAGTATTGGTGCTTGGGAAAATGAGAATTACCGATGTCACGAGGGTGGCTAAACTGGCTGCGAACGCATTGATGTTGGCTCTATCGGTGATGTAGTCGTCTCCGATGCTCTCTGCCAGACTGGACGCGAGTTCCGACGCGGCCCGGATCAGCAAACGCAACTGATGGCGACAGCTCATCTTCAAGGACTAAAATCTCAATGGTCGACATCAACCTAAGGGCACAATAAGAGGAGAAAAGAGGTAACAACTGATCATTTAGGGCCACATCACTTAAAGATTAAATAATAAGTGAATGTGGAGAAAGGTGGGGCCACAGAGCAAACGAGTGAGGAGATAACAAGATACAACAAATTAATTCCAACAGTTGGTGCAATCATCAAAGAGGGAACAGGGTAACGCTAACGCACATTCACTTCCGGTGTCTATTGCAGAAATGCTTCACTTGGATCGATGATGTCACTTGGAATCGTTCTATTCACATGCAGTACAACACTTTTCTTCTGCTTCCTTCGTTCTATTTCTCTCTCTCTCCCTATTGTTCTTAAATGGTGCAGATACGCGGATTTAAAAGTACAGCATTGCTTATTAGAATGAAGCAACCAAGCAGAATAGGAGGAATGCAGCTGCACTTAGTGGAATGCTAGGCGCCTCTTCTAAGCGGCAATGAATTGATTGATCTATGGCTTCGTTGCATTTTGCATCTATTACATTACTCAGAGAGGTATCTGCCCTCAACCATCTTGTCAACAAGCTTGTCAGCTCTGTGCTCGGCTCCCATTTGCCCAATCATATCCAGCAGATCCAGAAGTTTTTTAATGCCAATTGAAACGTGTCTTCCAGGCTTGTTGAGCTCTTTCATAACTGTTTGCACCTCTCTGTCCGAACCCAAAATGTTCTTGTAAGCCTCCAAAACAGGTCTGAAGTGCTCCGGCATGGTCAAGTTAGGCACGTGCAAGACGTCAGTAAAGGCATCAGTTAGCTCCATGTGCTGCAGAATCTCACGCTGACTAGTGGTGCAAATTACAAGCAGACGACGTCCTTTGGGAGGCACTTTCTTTAGCAGTACCAAGAGAGCCTGCAGCGTCAGATTCGAGTACCTATAAATGGAGGGGAGGGACGGTTAGAAAACAAGAAAAATGCTCTTCAATGCGATAAAGTGTAGAGAAAATTAGTAATTCCATCATACCTTGGCCCAATGGGGCCGTAGTCGAGAAGTCTCTCCACGTTGTCAACTAGAACGCAGGAGAGCGAGGATCTGTAGGCATCATCGAATATCTTTCTAATCTGCATACACTTGGCTGCCTCAGTAAAGCCCACCATGTCTTCTGGGCTGCAAATCTTGACGAATGGGAAGCCGGATGAACGAGCCAATTGGGCAGCCAATGCTGTTTTGCCTGCATTGTGAGCACCCTCCAACAGGATGCTGACAAGCCCAGTGCCTTGAGAGCTGGCAGCATGACGAATCAACAACTGAGCATCCTCGACTACTGCCTTCAAAGGCTCGCCCCAAGTAATGATTCCCTTGCCAATGAAGGTTTGAAGCGTCTCATCAGCGGCTCCGAAAGCGGGCTTGACGTCGTTCTCCAGAGCGTGAGTGAAGTCGGCCTTAGTCACTTTCAACTTCTCAGCCGCATCGGAAGCAATTTCAACTTTGGATTCTGCCTTTACAAGTCTGTTTAAGGCACACGATTGGGCGGCTCGAACTAAACCCTCAATTTCGGCTCCACTGAAGTTCTTAGTTTGGGCTGCCAATTCCTTGAGATCCACGTCATCCCCAAGCTTCTTGTTCGCTCTCATCTTCCTTGTGTGAATGTCGAGGATTTGAAGACGTCCATTCTCCTTCGGGAGACCGATCTCGACTGACACCTCTAGACGACCGGGTCTAAGCAGAGCATCGTCGATCATGTCTCTTCTGTTGGTCATGCCAATGACGAGAATGTTGTTGAGCTGGTCGACGCCATCGATCTTCGACAACAACTGGTTGACAACGGTGTCGTTGACACCCGAGTTGCCGGCAACGGATCCTCTCGCCTTGCAGATGGCATCGATTTCATCGAAGATGATGATATGAAGACCCGAGTGAGGGCCCAGTCTGTGAATGAAAGGGATGTTACTTTAGCTAAGCTTTTCGGTGACTTGGCTAAGTGGTTAATTGATTTGATGGCCTGAGATGTTATTTCAAAATGAGATGCACCTTCGCTCCTCCTCCTCAGCCTCGGCAAAAAGCTTCCTGATATTTGCCTCAGACTCTCCCACATACTTGTCCAGAATCTCGGGCCCATTGACGATCTTGGGCTCCCTGGCATTGAGCATCTGGCCGATCTGTCTGGCCATCAGCGTCTTGCCGGTGCCGGGTGGGCCGAAGAGCAGCACGCCCTTGACGTGCTTGCAACCCAGCTGATCCATCACCTCCGGCGGGAACACGCGACTGGCGAAGGCGCGACGGAAGATGGCATTGAACTCCTATAACACAAGTACGAGTAGAAACGCATTTGTAGAGTTATCGAAAGAAAGCATATCGAGACCATTACTCTACCTTGTCAAGACCACCAATGCCCATTTTTCCGAAATCCCAGTCAGGGTTGATAATGCTCCTGGGTTGAGCGCTGACACCGCTTCTGCTCTTGCCGGTGAGATAGATGGCCGACTGATCGCCCTTCTCGAAGAGCACGGACGTGTTCCCGAAGATCAGGGCCACGTCGGCCGCCTTGGTTTTGATGTTGACGTCGTCTCTGTTCCTGTCGGCCGAGACCTCGGCCGTCTCCACCTTGCTGATGGTGGCTATCAACAAGGGCCTCTCTTTGAACTGGAAGGCCATGGGCTGCCCCACGCAGACCGCCTGTTTCATGAACTGAGCCCTGAACTCGTCGGCCATTTGGTCGGTGTCGAAGGGCTCCTTGGCCGTCTTCTTGCTGCTGTAGAAGTCGACGACCACCACCACCGTGGACGCCAGCTCGCGCTGCTCGTCGAAGACTCGGGGCCGGATGTCGACGTCGGCGTTGACGCTGAGCATGGCCCACTTGCGCTGCACCTCCGAGAAACCCAACGTGCCCGACTTGGTCGCCTTGTGCGGCACCAGCGCGAACACCAACGCGCCACCCGGGGCCATCAGCTGCACGTGCGACGCGTTGTGCAGGGTGGAGGCGTGGTCGTCGGGGTTGACGGAGGCGCGGTTGGTGAAGACCAGCGCCTTGTCCGGGATGCGGTCCACGCGGAACGGCGCCATCGCGACCTAATGTAAACACGTCTGACACACAATGGGAACAGGAACTGTATAATGAAGGACGAGCCAAGGCCTTTCCGAGGGGAGCGAAAGGCCCTAGTTCAGGGGAAAGCCGAGCATGTGACAAGTCCAACCACTCCTACTTCTTCTGGAAGTGCCACCCAACCAACACGTCGATGTTGTATACTCTTTTTGTACAGTCCAAAGGCATGACGTGCCGTGCTCCACGCAAGGGCCGATGACGTCATCGCACAAGTTGATGAGGCCCTCCTCGGAGTCGAACTTGACCATTGTTCGTAAACTCGGAGTCGGAGTCGAAAATGTGACCCAATTGCCAGGGGCTGACATCAACCCTAGCAATGAAGGTGGGCGTTTGCACTCCAAGCGCTGTTGCAGTGACCCCCGTCTCGAGTCCGGCCACAACCCTAGTCGCCTCTCGCACCCAAGGCCGCAAAACTGTAAACAAAGTCGGGTCACCGCGATTACGTCATCGCCAAACGTTAAGTAACATTTGGCCTTTGGAGCGAGGCGCCGATTCGTGCGACCTTGGGCGTCTTCGTCGTCTTCTAAGTCTTCTCGTGTATCTCGACCAAGATGATGGTCAACACTGGCCTGATTGCTCAGCGACTTCTGCCCCGCCATGCTCTACTTAGGCAGTACTTAAAACATTGCCTTCTGCTATTTAAAATGCATTAATAAATAATTGGTTAATTATGACTCGTTCAAGATGCAGTGTTCCTTGGTTATAGGGTTGCGAGATCGGCGTGCACGTCGACGCCCTGGGCGTCCGCCAAGTCTTCTTCGCCCAATCGCGTTTTAACGCTCAAAACGCGTCCCAGACTGAATGATTTAAAAAGCCCCGTAATAGGTTCTGCTACGGTTGGTGGCGATCATGAGATGGCGAGCAATTCTTCGTGGTCGTCCTCGTTGGAGACGGGCGAGCCGCGGTCGAAGAGCGACCTCGTGTTCGACGCGCGCGGCGACATCGAGGAGACGGCCGCCGTCATCGGCGTCGCGCTCGAGCACGCGCTCGAGACCGAGCAGCCGTTCGTAGAGCAGCTGCAGAGATGCCTCTGCATCCTCCAAGACATCTCCATCGCCGTGGCCACGCCCAACTCGGCCATAGAGTACAGTTTAAACGAGAAAATGCTTTCTACCGAAAATAGTGCTAGAAAAGGCAGTTTTGATGGTTTCATTGAAGCTATCAATGTCCCAATTCTCTTTAATCAAAGCCGCTTTGTTCGTTTTTCCTTAGAAATAGTCACTTCGAGGCGGTGACATTTAGCAGACGACACACACAGGAGCTGGAAGAGTGGTTGGAGGACTTTTCCGAGTCCTTGCCTCCTATTCACGACACGATTCTTCCTGGCGGAGGTGCTCAATCTTGTCCTTGTTTTAGTCATTCATTCATTCAATCATTCATTCATTCATTCATTGCCAACTTTGGTTTTTTTTTCGTATGTTTTTTTTTTACGTTGAACTTTAATGTTGGTACAATTCCTCTTTTTGTTTTCCTAAGGCGGCAAAACGAGCTCGTATCTGCACTTGAGTCGTTGTGTTTGTCGTCGAGCCGAGCGTCGTCTCTCTTCGCTGGTGGCCCAAGACGACTTGGACCCCGAGGCGCTGATCTACGTCAACAAGTTGGCCGACTTTCTGCTGGTGGCGTCTCGTGTGGCCGCGAGGCACGAGCAGCGCCAGGAGACGCTCTATCTCCGACCACCGCCCAAGGATCACGTGTTAAGCAGGAATGTCTACGTCAATGCAGGGGATGGCGTGTGGAAAAGGGGACACCGAGAACCCCTCCCTCATTTGGATACCAACGAATAAGTCGGCATTAAAGGGGAGTCCAAACGAAGACTTGAGTCGCAAATAGAGAAAGATGCGACATAAACTGTGAGTGACTTGGAGATTGGAATGAATCGGTGCTGCTTGAAGTGTAATATGACCCACTTTGGAACGAGTTCAAGAGCTGTCGCTTCTTCAATCGAATAAGAATGGCTTGTGTTTCAGCGTTATTAAAGCTATTGCAAAGCTTTAGCTCCCTCGACAGCATTCGGTGCAGATATTTTGTTTGCTGATACAATTGATTGCTCAGCCTGTTTGGAAATTACTCATAATGCAACACATAAAACTTTAAAGTAGCAATTTTCTAGTTGTTTCGAGCTACAAAGGGATGAATAAGTGGCTTCTGCTCCTCCATTGATTGACATCGTAGAAGCCTCGCAATTGATAGATTTCGTAGGAGAGGTCGTGCAATTGATGGATTTCGTAAGAGAAGCATGCAAAAGTATGTTCAAAGCGCCCCTAGATTAGTCTGTACATGTTCATTTCAGACTTTCCAAGCAATTATCGGCCATATAAAGATTATTGAAATTAAATTGAACATTGCAAAATTTTTATTTTCAAGAATTTTATATTCAAAAAGAATTTATTCATGAATAGAAGACAATGTTATGGCCTATTAAATACTTTTTTGATTGTGTTCAAACTCATATTTGCACCAGGGTTTGATATTATTCATAATGAAATTAGAACTTGCATTATGGCTTTTTATGCTAGTGACTGCCGCGAAAGCTAAGTTTCACAATCACGTACTTAGATGCTCTATGAACAGCACTTTGCATTTGCGGCGATTTGATTATTGAAATTTTTATTGAAAATTCTAGTAAACTGGGGTTCAATATTTGCAGTAACTATGATTAATTATGCAATCAACTGTTGTTCAAACTTACAAAGTTGACATCAGTCTCCAAATAAAGTCAATCACAAATTACTTTTCCCCTCTATCAAAGTTAAAGAGGGATTGAATAATCAAAAATTTGGCAAATCAATCAGTTACTCCATCAGTATCAATGTGTCACATCTATGTACTATGTACACATTGAACACATACAGGGATTCCGTGAATAGACATTTCGTGTTGTAGTAAACAAGTTCGTAATCTTTACAATTATAGGAAATTGTGCATTGCGAAAGGCTCCTAGTTCCCACGGCCCAAATTCACTCAATAAAATTGTACTTCTAGTACACGATGTTGTCATCAATTCTTGCATTGATTGATTGATTCACTGCTTGACTCGGTTGCACTTGCCTCAATCCTCTCTTCAAATTCAATTTTTTGATTAATGAACTTCTCCATCCATCTGCGACGTATTTAGCTTCTCCTTGATTGCTCAATTAATTGATGGATTCGGTTCGCTTGCAAGCAGATTTGGGGCAATCCTTGCACTCCAGTAAACACATGTCCTCCGTGAGCAACTCCGCCCTGAGGAGGACGTCGCTGTTGCTGCTGCTCTCCTGATTGGAGCTGCGGCCCGACTCGTCCGCGATCTCGGGCTGAACGGCGCTGTGCGTCACGCCGCGAGCAACCAGAAACTCCTCGATACACCCGAAACTCTCCAAATAACTCTGTTAAAATTTCCCGCCCAAAAAAGAGCCAAAAATTAAAATCAATCAATGTCATCAATAATTCTTATTAAGGGAAAGATTTGCAAAACGTGTCGTATATTGATTGAATGCCGACCTGTTTGTTGGAGAAGAGCACGTGCATGGTTGCGACGACCTCTCCCGGCACGAGACTCCACACATGCATGTTGTGAATGTTGACGATTTGTTGCGGGAATCTGTTGTAAATCTCTCGTTTCAACTCGCCGACGTCCAATTTGGCTGGAATAGTCTGTAGAAGAATGAGACAGGATTCGCGCAAAATGTTCCAGCTCATCGACGCAATGGCCAAGGAAGTGATTAGACTGAGCACCGGATCCACGATCTGGACGAGATTGGAGGGAGGATTGAAGAAGTGGATGGAGGAAGTGAGCATTAGAAGAACGATGCAATCCAGGAAGTCGCGTGCCAGCTCGAAAAGAGAGATGTTTTGGGGCCGGAAAATCAGACTTGTCGATCGCACAAACGATTTGGCAGAAGGCATGCGGAGCTTCACGCCGCCGCCAGCAGCCTTGCCCATCGAATGAGACTGCACGTGCGTATAACCTTTAAACAAAAACGATCAAAAATCAAATGATGAATCGAAAATTTACTCAAATTCCTAAAAAAAGACTCGAAATCAGGCAATTTTGAAGAATTTGTGCAAAGCACCTCCTAGCAGTAAGGCGACGATGAGCGCGACCAGGAAGTGTGCTGCGGCCACGACGGCGATGCTGACGGGGTGGTGCATGGCGTCGAGATGCTCGGCGTGCACCATTGTCTGCAGACACTCCAGACACGTGGCAAAAGTGAGGGAAAAGAGGAAAACGAGACTGGAAAGTGAGCCCAGAACCTCGAATCTGGCCCAGCCAAAAGTGGCTTTTAAGCCGCCATCAGCCACTCGGAGGTGTCTGGAGGCCACGGCCACCAGCAAACTGATCAAGTTGTACAACGAGTGGTTGACCAGGGCCAGCAGGGTGAGGCAGTGCGAGAAGTGCGAGGTCAACACCTCCGCCAACAGCAACAGACTCGTTAACAGGACGCAGAACCACAAGCGCCACATCCTCCTCTTTTTTTAGGTCGATCCTCTCTTAATTCCTCTTTTTTTTACTGTTATTGGCTCTCTCCTTTTCTCAAGAAATTTTATCAAAGATTGTCCAATATTTAGAATTAGGGTGCTGAAATTATGGTTAAGAACTGTCGGCTTCCATATTTGTCTTTCAATCAGGACTGAATAGCTTCAGCTTTGACTGGCTTTGGACTGCTCGTAAATCTTGGGAGAGTCGAGCTACGTAGTAGTGTCACATTTCCTGTTGGTCAATGGCAACTGAGTATGTATACAGAATTTCTTAGTTCTGGTACTTCTCGTGTGTTGGCCAAAGACCTGAACTTTGCTTTCTGGCCTTCACAGCAGACCTGAATCTTGGCCCACGTCCACCAAACAAGTACTCAATGTTGTCGTCCAATTAGTAGTCGGCCTTGAGCCAGCAGCTAACCCTGTCAATTGAATGTACAGTTACTTTTGTTCTCTCTCTTCAATGTCTGCTTCTTCTCTTTGTCTCAATTTGATTGCTGTCTTGGTTATCTGCAGGAAAAACGCTTTGTCAGCTCAAACCTTGCCTCCTCTCAGCTAGTCGCCTCCGAGAAGCAACAACTTCCATCAGCCACTCCAATATCTTCTCTGACACAAGACTTACTCTAACTTCCTCGATCTCTTAATAGAAGTCTTTAGTAGAAAAAAGTTGTAGAAAAGAAGTCATTATTAGTATTTACTATAGTCCTTTTAATCCCTTTGTCCCAATCCCTTAAGCACTTGTATTTCCTGGGCTTAAAAGTAATAACTCTTTTCTCGGAATTTTTCGTTTCTTTTTTACCTAAAGTGTGGCTATGGCAACAGCAAGTGATGATAATTAGTAGTTAAAAGGTTGATTGTAGGTATTTATGTTGCTTCTCTATCAGCAGCACTTACTTGCCTTGTTGTTGACTTTGGCCTGAAATGTTCTGGCCTCAACTGCGAATTCGACTATGCGTGCTTCTACGTTGTAATCTTTGTTGCCAGAGCAGCTGCAAGCACTGAGGGCTTTCTCAACCGCCCTTGACGACAAGGCACGTATTGCCTCAGACACATGCTCTAAATAGTTGATTTACCAATGTGTTCTCTAAAAAAAGAGGTTTTTTTTCTGCACCTTCTCCGATTTCAACCATAATGCTTGTGCACATGTGCCTCTTCATTGTCTTTTCTGTCTCTTTACTGTCTCTTTACTGTCTTTAATAGATACATTTTTATTGCATTTCTTCTTTGTTCATTCTACATTTTTAGCAACAGTGTCTCATCACTTATTACTCACTGTCAGTCAATTCTTTCGTTATGCTTGTCTGTTTCAATTTGAAGTGTCCGTGACCGGACCCTTGCCTTATTGCGAAACTTTCTTATCACTATAAGTGAAGTGGGGGCCCTGATGCACTTCTTGGTGGTGCACGAAATGTTGTTTACTCTGCCTCAGGGCTCATTTGCCCTAAATGCTTCGGATCCAATCACATTAGTGACTTTACAGAGTGAGTCTGGCCTTTTTTTGTGTAGTTCTAAATATGGAATTCTGACGTGTCACTCACTCTTTGTCTATTATATGTTCAAAAGGAGAGTTTGTTTTTTATTAAAAGCTAATAAGAGTCAATGTTGTTCCGCTGCCAATTGTTATTGGTAGGAGTTAGAGCCAATATTGACTTTGTTCTTTGTCCAATGATTAATGGCAACATTCGATATTAGCAATCCATTACACTGTGTCAATATGTACCTACGAAGAGAGTACATATAAGTGGACAGCATTGCAAAAAAGGGCTTTCTTAATGGGCGACAATGTGGCACATTTGAGCAATTGGTTACAAGAGACATTTGTCGATTAATGGCATCGAATTTCGCTAATATTCATTAATTGACACTTTATCGTTTATTATTGTTGCCCATTTTGTTATTGGCGACATTGTTGCTGGCGACGTTGTTGTTGGCGACGTTGTTGTTGGCGTCGTCGACGATGTGCACGTTGCCCATGTTGGCGACGCAGGAGCGCATCTTGTCCTCGATTCTGACCAGCAGCTCCGACGGTCTGCAGTACTGCTGTCCATTTCCCAAGTAGAATGTTTGAGCAGCATTACACAGCAATTGCATGGCCCCCTTCAAATTTGCCTTGTCCATTTGTTCAATTGCCTCGCTCAAAATTTTGTTCATTTTATCGAAATTTTTCGAAATATTGCCCAACTGCCTCAATAAGGGCCAATTTTCCCGGCACGCGAGGCACTGACAATGGAACCAATATCTGAGTTTGAGCTCTCTACGTCTGCTCTCCAAGTCGCTGAAGTAGAATGTGGGTCCGTAATTGTCACTGAGCTCCTCGTGAGATGCCACGGGTCTCAAGGTGATCAGGGAAATGTTGTGACCGTCGAAGAATCTGGCCACTGTACCGTGACAACTGTGATTGAAGTAGGAGGAGGAGCCATAAATGACGAGAGCAACACT
>JAOXNJ010055757.1:0-12665 GCA_028566655.1 Metis holothuriae
AAAAATACGAATCGCCGAATGCAGCGACTTTTTCTTCGAGTTGTTCTTGCGCAATTTGACATCTGTTCCGTTCTTCGGAGGATAAAATCATGAAAAACAAGAATTAAAATTTAGGCGGATTTGCTCCATTCCTGCTGGTTCTTCTAATTTGACGAAAACAGTCGCTCCGACTAACAAAAGACTAATGTAAATTGCTAGAAGTCTGATGGTTCGGGGAATGATGAAGAGCTTCTCTTTTATTCTCTGATCCATAATCCGCGAGTCTGTGCGTTAATTGTATTTAATCCCCCAAGAAGATAATGTCTGAAATAAATCTGATTCAAGGCACTAGCTCGGCTTTAATATTTAAGTACAACGCAGGTCACTGCTTGGAGAAACTGAAGTCACATTTTCCAATTCAAAAAATGGAGCAAAAAAGGACTTGGATCGCCAAGCAATTGACCAGAGCGGTGTGCAGAATTCCTGATAATCTGGAATTCGCCCAAAAGAGGATTGATATTTAATCTGATTAAACTGATCTACATTAGTGAGCTCTCAATATAATATATAGACTCTCAATTTGAGTTCCAAATGTACCTTTCAAAAATTTATTGACTTATCTCAAAGTCGAGCAGATATTTCTCTTTCGGAATTATATTTTCTCTTCTTATAAATTGTGCGGAGAAATAAACCCTCTCTTTTCAATTTTGAAAGAGTATTAAATCAGCAGAGCCTTAATTATCGCCGCCATTTGACAGAACTGTCGTACCTTATTAACGATTTTACCGAATCATTTTGATAAACAGGGGTGAAAGCATTAATATTAATGAATGTCGAGAGTTGTCGTAAGATATTGCATTAAAAAGATGCCAATTCATTTTAAATTTATTTATTGAATGCCAAATCAAAGATTTATGTCTTTGTCGTACCAAAAGCGCTCTTCTCCGTTCACCTTTACGACTGTTTCGTTGCCCAAGTTTTGCTTTCGTGAAAGTTGCTGCATCTTCATGAAGATTTCGCTTTTGTTCTTTCTGAATTTAGTGAACTGGACGGGTGTGCATTTTTTGTAGCCTTTATCACGGATAGAAAACCTCTCGCACCATGCCGCGGCAGAAAGTTTAAGGGTTACTTCGCAGGTATCTCGAAGAATTTCTATTCCTTGCCTAGATTCTCATAGAATCCTTGCGCGTCCAAAGTCTGTAGACAAATACGATTTCCAGCTTGATGCTCGCTAATATAACGCTCGGTAAACGACATAAGTAAGCGGCCAAGGCCTCGCCCGCGAACTTTCTTTGCGACGCAAACGGACTCCGCATAGAACGTAAACTCGTTGTTGAGACAGCGACAGAGCTTAATGTGACCATGCGCTTCTCTTGAAGTTATCTCTACGAGAAAAAGGAGGAGTCTCAATTTCAATGATATCTAATTTTTCTTTCGATTTTTTTTTAATAGGTGAACAATTAAGACCCCGTTCACGAAATGAATCGGTAGATCATTCGATGAAGACTACAAATCTGCGATTAAAAATAAAATTTTTGTAATTAATAACTTGCAAAATACGCCGACGTCCAGCGGGATTTTTTGAAGACCACTCGTCCGATAAGAGCTCGGCGCATTCATCGAGGTACTTTTCGGGAAGCTTAATCCGATTAGTTGAGTTTATTAAATCGTTTTTCAATTGCACCTCATGAAGTTTAAAGAATTGGTAATCTGTAGAAGAATAGAGGGGAAGCAGAGTCCCCATTTCAAAGAATTAAAATGAAAGTAGCAGACTCTGAAGCGTCATTTTTGATTTATAATTGAAGAAATTCTGTCTGGTGGAAAAATTCAGGAACGTCATTTTTGGCAGAAATGTAGAAAATCAGACCAGTCAGAGAGAATGCGTGCGGCGATAATAAATTGGAAGCATCAATTGCCGAAAAACTCGATGGCTCCGTCACGAACCAGCAGCGCCTTTGTCGGCCAGGCACCGTCCTCGTTGTCTCCATATTCGACCATGAGCTCGGAGAGTTGTTTATCCCACTTTTGGTGTGTTTCTTCAAAGTTGGGTTGATCAATATCTATTATTACCGAAAAAGTCACTCTGTAAGTATCAGAATATTATAGCGCAGCCCTTTCCCTATTTTATTTGGATCCAATGAGCTCATGCCATCACAAACTTTGGCTGTTAGTTCGAGCGAAGTTAGCGGAATGCCGAAGTTAATTGCATCAATAAATGTAGTGCCTTCTAATTCGACCCGCGAAATGTAGCCAGCACACTTGGTAGGGTCGACTAGCTCGGCGAGAGTGTTTAGCTGGTCCTCGCGGATTCCTGCGCGAGACAAATCTTCTGTCGATTGAGGAAGAGCGACCGGAGGAAGGTCGTTGGAATGGTTGCGTAACACGATCGGGTGATGGATAAGTGCTTCGTTTAAATGATAAAGGCCCATTGAAGAAGAAAGGATTTGAATATCATGCTCCCAGGGATACACTTTGAACTTTCGCGCTCGTTCCAAACATTTTGGAAAACAGCGAAGCCGAAAGCCCCGCGGAAGAACGAGAGCGACTGGACCGTTTGGCGATTTGAGGCTGAGAAGAACTTGAAGCCATGGGTTCGAGCGGCGACCAGAAGGATTGCCAACGAAGGGAATGGCAGACGGGAGCGGCGGAAGCGAGCAGTTTATGTCCGCCATGGAAATGATCATGCTATATTGGGAGGTGAAACGCTTCTGAATTACTGGCCTCGGTAGCTCGTTGAGAGTTTCCGCCCTGAACATGTGAACTTTGCCAGAAACTCGGAGCATTTCTGTAAAAGAGTATAAACTTGACATAATCTCCTTGACCAAAATAACGGAAGTATAAATGTTTTATACCCCTTGACTAAAGCAAGTAGTAAAGCACGTCCAGCTTCAAAATATGTTTCAGCATCACCATCCGCTCCGTAATCTAAGATAACATCAATATCATCTTACGTAAAGACTCGCTAACAAGGGTGCAAATCCCTTCTGCTGAGACTAGCTCACTCTGAGATTATATATAGGGTGTGATTTTCAGACTCTATAAATATAGAGTTACGCAAGACTATTACTCGGGTTAAAAAAGATAGTTGACGTACCGTCAATTAGTCGTAGTTCTTCCGTCAGGGCATCAATTTGATCATCTCGTAATTGACCAACCTCGAACATCGTCACTGCATGTTTCTTCAGACCAGCTAAACTCGTATTAATACAGTTAACGCATAAGGGTTTATCTATGAAAATAAATAAGAAACCTGAGAGATTTCCCATCATAAGTAAAGCGGCAAGATTTGAGTCGTAGATTAAGGCAAGTTTGGATTGGTCCTCTTTGTCTTCTTTGATATCGTTGGAGTCTTGTAGCGACAAGGCGTCCATGAGGCTGCTGTCTTCTTCGGCTTCATCGTCTTTTTCAGCGAATCCGAGTCGGTTTAAGGTCGACACTGCTTGGCAGACAAGATTGAGATCTTCTTCAAGCAACTCTGAGAGTTCTTTGACCGATTGTGAAGATAGAGTCGAGAAGACCTTGTAAAGAAAACTCTCGATATAATCTCCAGAAAGACGATTCATGACGAAGCCTTCAAGAACTTTTATAAGGCTTTAGAGAGATGTCTCAGACAGACAAGTACGCGAAATCATAAAAGACTCGAATAGATAAATAAGCCATTTTCCTGGAATGCGGAACGAGTCTGATTCAGCCACAGGGATTTCAATGAACACGATTTCTTTTTGAATGAGTTCGCGAAATCCAGGCTTGGAAGCAAATTTGGCCACCTGGAAAAGTTTGTCGCCAGAATCCATCATCGAGTCAAGCATGATCTTGGCGGCCGCGGTTAGTCCTTGAATCTACAATGGATTCACACAAAGATTTGTCTATGAATTTTACCTGCAAAGTTGTCGGATATCCAACGCGAACCATCCACCAAGACTCGAGCTCGAAGTCAATCGGCTGAGAAGGCAGCTCCGCTCCGTTGTTGCTCGATTTTAGTCTTGAAATTGAGGTCTTACGAAATAGCATGCCAGAAATGGAATTCGTGATTGACTTTTTTGATCTTGACTGGTTGAGCAAGTCGATGTACTCGTTGCGACCGATTCCGGTTAATCTCAAAACGTCCGCTGCCGTGAAATTCGGAAGTTGATCGTACGACTTCTCCGCCTCAAGATGTGCGCACAGCATTTTGCGATAGTAAGAAAAAGGGGAGACTTCGATCGCCACCATTCGTTCCTGAATACTTGTTTTTGAACTGAGAACGTAAGATAGCTTTGCATAATCATAAATATATATTTCAAATAAGCCGGCTATTTTTGATAACTTTTTGACCTGCAAATAATAATATTAGTTTTGAAAGAGTTTTAAGAGCAACGATTCGTCCACAATTTCTTATATTTTGCAAGGCACTCAAATATTTGCGTATTTTGTCGATTCTATCCCACTGCCCTAATACAGTAAACAGAGATTTGTCCGAGAACACGAATGGTTAAAAATACAGCCTGGGAGAGAGAAAATAAAACGCACAATTTAGGTGAATTGGGGATACACTGCTTGTTGGATTTGCGCGACGATTGGCGTTTTGCTTATAACCTCGTCGTTTTTTGTTGAAGATGAAAAATTAGACTCGAACTTGTCGAGAAGTGACCTTCCTGACTCAGGAAATCCTGAGGTACTAAAATTGAAAGCAGTTCAGGTTCTGACCTACATTTTCTTGTTAAAAAAACATTTGGATTGCATAATTTAAGTTTATTTAAGAATCCACCAACGTTGCCTTTTCCAGAAGTAAAAGCTACACGATCGGATGCAAATCATAAAGATGCAAAACATAAAAAGGCAAAACGGGAAGATCCGGAGGTAAATCGTGGTCTTCTTTAGTCCGATTTCATTAGGATTTCAGTACTTAGATTACATAGAAGGAATGTGGCGCCCGATTAAGACCATTGGCCTGGCAGAATATCTTGCGGCGGAAGATGGGCCTGCATGGTACCAGCAAATAGCCAAGTCAAAACTAGGCACACCTGATATTGAGTTCAAGAGAGTTGATAAATATGTAAGTTTTTGGAGTCAATACTTTCAGGTAAAGTTGATAATTTCAGGAGTTTGAATTTACTGTCCGGATTTCATTTATTTATGCCAAAACTTTTCCATTCTACTTGGACAGATCATTCGAGCAGGACTCAATTCTTGGCGACGTGGTCGTCACTCATCCAACAATCAAGAAAAAATACCTCGACTTTAAAATAACTGTAAAAAAATTTCTTTTATTAAAAAACTGGGCCAACTTTTCAGGGATCAAGAGCTGGATTTACGCGGAATAAACTTGAAGTCAGAAATCACGATTTCCTTATTCTCACATCTACGCTGGTTGACAAAAACAACACGACGTTTCAAAGAACGTTCGAGCGCATCTCAAGCGAGCCAAATGAATGACACAAGATCTGCTAACGGAAAAAATAGACTATTAAAATTCATACTGAAGCACAACGAAACTTGAAAACAACAATGTAATAAAAAAAACGAAACTCGAAATCAACGATGAAAATAAATAAAAATATCGAAAAATTAATAATAATTACGGAAAAGTGTTTCTTGGAAATCACGCAAATCATCATTTGAAATTACCTGCAGATGATATGGATAGATTCGCATTCGTTCGCGACAGTATTTTTCCATCGTTTGATAATAAGCCAGTTCACTTTTGATCGCAAGCTTGGAAACTTAAACATCAATCAGTAAATGAACTTTTAAATGCGTTTTATTTGCATTTCTATAGCTTTTCACGTGAGTATGCAAACTTAACCTTTTTCAAATTTCAAAAACAGGTCACGAAATGGCCTAAAAAAACAAGTTACGTAACGATGACCCTCGAACACTTATAAATATTTGTTTGCTATAAATTTCAGTTTGTACCAGTACAGTACTAGTATGTAGGTCTCAAATGTCTGAACCCGTGAGAACTTGTTCTTGAGATACAAGATTTATGATTGATAAAAAGACGCATTTGAAACGTGTGAAAACTTATGGGCTTCCGTCACAGATCGTGCTTTTTATCTTTTCCTGTTTAGATTCTACAATGGGAATGCCGCAGGTCGGCCGAGTTTGTAGAAGTCCAGCTGAACGCCAAGAAAAGGCGCGCAGTGTGCTGCATTGTCTCAAATGCGAATACCTTTTCCGAAAACGATGTTTCTGTCGCAACACGTGCTGATAATTCTGTCTGCGTATTCCTTTTCAGACACAAGATTTTTCAGCTTGTTTGGCAGTTCTTCATAAGAAATGGCTTTTTTGCGAGCTCGCCAAATTTCAGCCGGCTAAATCAAGTCTGAAATAAGAGCTCTTTCCTTCAAGAATTGAGCGCAGCAAAGCAGCTTCTTTTGCATCGAGCTCCATCGCCGATTTTTTTTCAAACTCGCTTTCTAAAATAAATTTAAAGTTCAGTATATATTTGCAAAGCAACCGAAGTGGCGCGATGAACTTTGCTGTTCAGTTCAACTGGCCGATAAACTGTGCTGTTCAGTTTTACTGGCCTTCGTAAAATCGTGGAAATTTACGCTTGTTGGTTCGGATCAGAACCGTGACCTTGAATCACAGGTTACTCTTTCAGATCAAACAAGGACTCTATTTCCCAACAAGTGAAAGAAGAACGATGACATAATCTACCTGTTGAAAAATAATCTTGGAAACATCGAGTCTTATTTTTATTTACGATTCAAAATAAAACGAAAGTCAAAATTGAAACGATGGTAAAAATGATCAATAAATAACTATACGAGGGCTTGTTAATAGCTTCCAGGTCATTTTTAATAAGTTAACGAGCGTGTCAGAAATGAGTGGAAAGATAAACTATGATTCGTACTAACGATAAAAGAAATTAACGTAAAAGAAAAGTTTATCATGGAAAAGATCGCGGGCTTTCTTTTGTATTGTGCGAGAAGCGTGATCTAAAAATGGCGTAACACTTTTTACGTCGTAACTTGAACGATTTATAAACTCCTCGCATATCAAAATTTGGTGTTTTAATTTTTCGTTGATTTGACTGTTCAGTGCACTCTATTGACTCTTGCGTACCTCCCGCTGAGATAATAAACTGACCTTGAGAGAAGACACGAGCGCCTCAGCATTCTTTAGCGCCTCTCTGCGCTATAAGTTCTCGCGTAGCAAGAAACGTCCTTACAAAAAAAAACTTCTTTTGTATCAAGCGGAAGACAACAAAGAAGAGGTTGCAATTTGCAAGGCAAATAAACTCGCCAAAACAAAAAAAAAATGTCAAGCACTAGATCGAGTTCTCCTGACTTTGTCAGCTCTAGAGACGAGTTCATCTCTTCAAAGGTATTTATTTTATAGTTTTTTTACATCTAAGATTCGACTTTTTTTGTATTTTTTTGAATGATTCGAGGAGAATTATTAGTAAAAGGCCCTTCTTTAGGTAGATATTGTTATCTTAATTCGAGCGATTGATGTTCTGAATTGAATCATCGAGTTTCAAAACATCATTTAGGCACCATTGATGACCGATCTTGAAAGCCAAAGTGCCGAGCCATTTACTCAGAAGCGGCAAAAGGTTTGCGCGAGTTCTTTAACTCTGTATAAATATTGTTTAAGTGTTTGAAATTGTCGATAGTAAGCTTGCTTTGCATAGCTCTTGCATGCTTGGGGGGCTCGTTCGCGTACGCAAACACAAGCACTGTTCAAGAATCAAGTGGGGTCGAGCGCGCACAGAATTATGATCACATTGGAGAAGATCAATTAATCAACTTAAAAGAAGACCAGCTAACCCGGCACGCGAATAACAACCCAGCAGTAAGCTCGTAATATCAAATAAGTAAAATAAGTAAAGATTGATGCGCTGCAAAATAACTCAGAAAACAGACTTTGTCGGGGAGATAGTGTATTGTAAAGAGTAATGTTCTGCACAGGAAACTTGCTTATATGGGCTGGAATCTCGGTCACAGCTGGCGGTAAGAATACAGAAAATCGGTCAGTTGTCAAGTAGGTCAGTAGTCAATCAGGTCAGCGGGGTGTGTCAAATCCCACCGCGCCTGATTGCCGACAAACCGAAAAGTGCGGGAAGATAGTGGCGCGTAACAAGTAATACAGTTTTATGTGAGGATGAGTATAAAAGTCAGAAGTTCGATTATTTCGCATCGCATCAATTTTAAAAAAGAATCTTCGTCGTAAAAATATTTAGATTCTCTTTGTTGATTTCATTAAAACGTTTTTTTTTAGATTATGGAAAAAATGATAGGCCGATGGCAGGAGAAATCCAAATCGAACGTGATTGAGTACATTGACGCAGAGGAGGGACCTTATTTTTACACAATGTTTGCCAAGAAAATGAAAGCCGACCTTGAGTACGAAATGGTTGCCGAAAATGTCTTCAGGACAACTTTTCACGTTTCGTGGATGCCACCACTCAAATATCCACTCCGACTGGACATGCCTTACGAACACGATAATCCCACTGGCGACGCAGTTGTCTCTGAAGCCAGCTATCGGGCCGAGTTTAACGACATATTCGTTATTACAAAGGTAAAATACAAATTTGAGCTTAAATATTTAATTGGGCCACAAAGGACACTATTGCCGTAATCATATTGAATCATTTTAATAAAGACTTAGCTTACGAGTTATGTTTGTCCGATAAGGTTTAAATATTTGTTAAGGGCGGACACGAAGGAACCACGACGACACAAATACAAGTCATCAACGACGAGTTGATCTTGACGTCGACGATGTTAGAAAAAAGTATCTCGTGTCAGCGAGTTTATTCCCGCAAAACCAATGAATGATCGATGATTTTTGTCGTGAAAACGATCCAGATGCCTAAAACCCAATCACCGCTTTTCTCACAGCCCGTGAGATTGATTGTATAATTGCAAATACTTCGCCATATGTTCAATTCGCACAAAAAAAGAATCTGACGTTAGAAAAAGTCGCCGTTTAAAAGTTCAATTGCTTTCTCCAAATTTGATTTTCTCTTCTTACCTGTCTTATATCTGAATTCGCTTGAGCTTTTTTCACAAGAAACTACGCATGACAATCATTCTAAGAAACAGTCAACTGTATAAATTCAATAAATCACACTTCAAAACTTGAAAAAATCTTGAAGAATCTTTTAATTCTTGAATATTTTATCATTTTCTTTCGCAGAAAATTCCGTCGTAGGTGTTGGACGTTCAGTTGACGATTCAAGGTTAAAGTTATCTTCAAATTCTGCTGACTCGGCAAAAAGTGAAGTAATCTGGTTTTTGTCGATCCACTTCGTTTCAACTTCGGATAACAATTTTTCTTCTGTTTCTTCGGAGTCCGCTAATGCCCGGTCTTTCGATTCTCATACCCGTTTTTTATGATAAAGCGTTATCAAGTGTAAAGCATGTTCTATCAGAGCAAACGACGAGAATGTTGTTCATTTGGATTAAGATTAACGAACTTAAGTTCAAGCGGTAAAAAACAGTTCCTAGAAGCTCTTGAAAGAGCTCTAATTCCGACGCATCTGGAAGTCCCAAATTTCTTGAAATTTCTGACTTGTCTGAGTGAGATCTTAATTTTCATTTACGAAAAAATAAAATTACTTCACCTACTTGAAAGCGCTTAGTTCCGTAGGACCGACAGGATCGTTCATAAACAAAGGTTCTTTTGATGGTCCAATAAGTAATAGACTTTGCGCGATTTCAAATGAAGTCTTAAGTTCGTCGTATTTTGAGGGACACAGACCAGTTGCGTTTTCTGTGTAAAGTCTCCCTAAAAAATGGATAAGCTGCTTTAGACTAGCCGATCAGCCAGTCACGAGAAATTTGCTAGACCGAGTAAATTTTCTCAGACGACGGCAAATGCTCTTCACGTGAAATCTTTGGGCATCAGCAGATCATTGTTTTCTTTCACGTGATCGAGATTAAACTTTGTAGTTTGCGGTTACGTTTGTTGAATAAACGTTTGAAGCTGTTTTGAGTTTACCTGTATATGGCGAGACGAACTGAGAAATAAGTTGAACATTCTTGTAGCTTATGCCTGTTCCACAAAGTTTACATCTTTCCACCGTGTCGAAGAAATTCTTTCCTTTGACGAGCTTATTCCCGGCAAGATCTTTTGGTAGCTTTTCCGATAAGATTCTCGTGTAAAACATTCTAAATAATGATCATTTGACAAGTTAAATCGTAAATTCGAGGTAAAACTGTATATATCATTTAAACCTTGTTAAAAAATTGGGCAATCTATTTTCATTTCAAGATCACAGCTAATCTTTAGGTCGCTGGTGCGCTCCGCAATATGTAAACCTTGAAATGAACCATCAAAATGTCCACTTTGCGCAGAAGGGATAATCGAAAGAAAAGTAACAAAATCAATCAAGGGATGAAAGTAGCAGCAAAATTTTGATTTAGAAGTTTGCACGGGATTCATTGAAGCGTTGGGGGAATTTTGGCATTTTGAAGAAGAAAGGCGCTCTTTATTCCATATGTTGGAATGACGAGTTTGACGTCAGCGACATCGTTTCGACATCAACGATCCGCTTGTAGCCATACATCCAGTTCGACTTAAACAGTTTAAAAGCAAGAAAATTCAATTACTGAACATTGGTCAGTGACCAATAAAAAAGTTTCTATCCACATCGAGGTTAAGTACCTGAAAGTGGCGATAAAGGCCGAGGACCGCGAGGAAAGCAGTGAGCATGCTTCCCCAGAGGAAGAAAAATGGCACGGGAGAGATCCTGCAGGTTTTGTTTCTAGGCAGATTGTACGTTTTGCGAAAGTTTTCTTCAATATCCACCGGCGGCCTTCCGATTTGCGCGTCGATCACCGTCAATTTATCGTTTTCAGACGATTTCGTCAGAACAGCACTTAAAATTTAATTTTCATACTTCAATTTGCTCAATAAATATTCATAAAATTTAAGAGAAAAATGGTCAATTAAAGATACCATAGAAAAATGACTTAAAAACTTACTCGATTGAAGAAAGCCCATCAGTGGAAAGTCTTTCGTGAGCGTGCGTAACCATGGTGTAACGGAAAGTCGTCCCAACTTTGTACTCGTTTTCGTAACCGTCTGAAGAAGCCATTCCTGAGATGGAGAAAAGGAGATTAAACTTACGAATGAGCATGTCGTAGGGGTAGTACTTGTAATCAGCTTGCTCGAGGCGTAGACACGCGCTTACAACCCGAATGTACATGTCATCGTCCTCGCAGCCCCAGCCCCAATACTCGTTCGAGTAGCCATTCACACTCTCGAATTGCTCTGGAGTGAAAGCCATTACGCCGCCCGTTATTCCCTTCCATGGTGTCTTAATACGTTTTTAATACTTTCTATGATCAGTTTTTCGCTAAATAATACTCAAATTCAAAAGTAAATGATAATATCATTTACATTTAAAATGCAAAAATGAGGACCCCAGTGGATCTGGAAAGGGTCGTGTAAGTTCACTGTGAAGTCCACTGTTTCCAGTGGAAACTTTCGATAATAAACGCGACATAGCAAACATTCTTGTTACATCAAGCGCAAAGACAGAAAGCGCAAAGAAGCGTAACACGCCATAAATGGCCGCACATGGAAAGTTGTTAAATTGAATATTGTACCTTGTAGCGATATTTATTGATTGCGGCGGAGAGATGCCGTGGGTGGTCGTTGGAACATCTGTACAGACCGCCGTAGTCCTCTAGCAAAAGATCGACGTCGTGGAAGATATAGCAGTCCCACTCAATCCCGCTTTGTTCCTTTTTTAAGTTTAAAAAATCATAATCGAAAAACCGTCTCCGAGTTTGGCTCTTTCAAACTTTCCTTCAAATACTTGACGCCGGCATTCATCAGCTTTGCGCGGTTGAAGGTCCCATCATCAAGTTGATTGACAATAAAGACCTGAAATTCTAGCTGTTGTCGTTCGAGAATCGGGTTTAAATGGTCCAAAAGTGATTCTAGCTGTGTCGGGCGATTGCGATAAGGCACGATAATGGCCACTCGCTGACGTGCGGTGCAGTTTTTAGGAGCGTGCAAGTGTCCTGAAAACCAATCGTTGAAAATCTAGCGCTTCGATCTTGATTTTTGAACCTGTAAATGTTGAAATATTTGCGGCGTATGGAACTGTTAAATAAGGACTGGTTGTTGGGCACAGATTTGATGATTTTGGAATATCACGAAGACGAGCTGGCAGATCGTTTTTGAGTTTTTGGTAATCAGTTTCGGTGAAAATCGTGTCGTCATTGCATTTATTCCTGAAATTAGAAATTGAAATCGAGAATCTGCTGATCTAAAGAAGACTTCTCTGCAAACAACAAGCATAGTTCGTGACCTTCCGTCATAACAGATTACGCAAAATTGCGCAAAGCCATTTTAGAATTAATTCTCAGCACAAATCTAACCTGATGGGACTGATCCAGAAGTTGCCAAGGTCGACATGAATCAAAAACAGTTTGAGCGTATCTTGAAACTGAAATTCGCACTGAAGAAAGAAGGACAAGCCGGTGATGAAAAGCAGAACTGCTGCAAAGAACTTTTTGGAAGAAGGCATCGAGCTGCAGCACGACGCCGAATAAGGACGATTTTCTGATCAAAGAAGTCAAAAAGCGAAAATTGATCGATGATAAATGAAGTCGATAAATGCAGTTTGCGTTAACTGTTCGTCGAAATACCCATTTTGGCGGTTGAAGTCGACCACTTTTTCAGCGTTATCGGCGACAGGAAGGAGCTATCGTTATGATTTCATTCTCTTTCTTTGT
>JAOXNJ010056090.1:0-12641 GCA_028566655.1 Metis holothuriae
GAGTTCCTTTAAATGCAATATTAGGACGATTTTCGAGAAAACGAGCTAATAACGAGCTGATTGACTTCAAGAAGACCCTTTGTTCCTTCTTCCTCTCCTTGGCCAAAGCAATTATTGGCAGTTCGCAGTAAATACTTGCTCCTATTCAATGTACTATTTTGTTCTTCTTTTCGTACTCACTAATTGCCTTCAGCACTAATTGATTCGTGTTGGTTAATTAGAAGAACAAAGGGCTGGCTACTCGTCTAATTAAAAGTCATTCATTAAGGTGCTTCAAGGAACTTTGGGGGCCAACAAATCACCTGCTACATATCTTATCAGAGGTCAGCATTCATAAGGTCGTTTTAACGGAGTCATTGCACAAATTACATATTACAAAATGTTCTTCTAATAAAGAGATTTCCTAAAAATACCAAGTACAATGACATTTGGCTAAAGGAAATGCCCAAAAAAGCACGGGTTATACACTGTATTAAAAAGGTACGAATGCATGCTTTGCTCTTTTCTTGCGATGTGTCTTTCCTTTTTTCGTTGAATAATAAACCCTTGCCTTGTGTAAGCGATTATTGGTTGCTCAGCAACTAACGAAGTTGATTCATCCTTTTCCCCAAAAGGATTCAGTATTATTTGTACTAAAAAAAAAGAAACGATTCCAAGGATCTTTCTCTTTTTATTCTGCATTTTTCAAGAGCATTTTTGAAAAATTCATTGAACAGTATCAAAAATACGATTCCCAGAGTCTTCAATTTCGCTACTTTCTTCGGCAACAATTCGAATCCTTCAACAATTAAGTAAAGTCATTCGGGAATTAAAGAGTTACTATATATTTTATATTTACTATTCGTAAAATAGTATACTTATTGTTTCCTCCAATATCGTTTATCTGTTTGGTGCCGAAAGAAGTCATCAGCTCTTCTTGAGATGATGTAGAGCCTTCGAGACACAAAATATACGTTTTTACATTTAAATGTGACGAAAAAGAGTTGTAACAACAATACTAAATCGGGCTACAAACAACAACTTTCATTAGTGTTTTCATCCTCTTTTTTGGCTTCAGAACAATTTTCGTCCTCATTTTTGACCTCAATCTCCACAATCTGTTGAGCCGAGCGAGCCTGCTCCAGCTGCATCTGCTGCTGCTGACGCTCGCTGTCGCCTCGCTCGAGCATCGTCTGTACAAAAGTAGTTAAATTAATTCCTTAAATACTGTCTTAATCACTTAATTAATTGGTGATTAATTGACCAAGAGTGTGTTTAGGTGCGAGTTGAGGTTGGCCGAGATAACCACCAGCTGCTGCTTCGTGTCCTCGGCCAAATTGTTGCCGGAGCTGATGGCGTTGGCGCTCGTGCTGCCGTGCACCACTTTGCTCAGTTTCTGAGCTGCAATTGATACATTATTCGAACAAATACATTAAATTTTGATATTTTCTACTAAATAATGTTGAAAATGTGACCAAAATACGATCAATTTTGCAGGCTTTTGTGCATTATGATGACCTTCAGCGATGGCCTTGAGAAGCACTTGTCTCGTCCCATTCTCGTCTCTTTCATCTGGCTTATTACTCTCGAAACCTTCTTTACTCCCTTCATCACATCTGTCTTTTTGGCTCTCTTCCTCTTTCTCCTTTTTACTTGAATCATCACCTTTTTTATTACTGTCGTCCTTGATACAGTCCAGAACCGCCTGACGCTCCTTCAGCGTCGCCTCCAGCTCGCGATCCTTCAACCTCAATCGTTCTGGGAACAAGTAAAAATAGAAATTGACTTAATTTACAGCTTTTTGATTCAAAATTTAGAGATAAACTGATATTTTGAATAATAAAGTTTAGTACATAATTACCAAGGGCGTCGATGTTTGTCTCGTTTTGTTCAGCGTCGGCCTCTACTAACGTCGACTTGTTGTCCAGGTCGAGCCTGGTCACCGGCGACGACGACGGCGACGAGGACGAGGACGATGTCGTCGTCGTAGGAAACGAGGGAGAGGCACTGCGCAAATGTGGTTCTCTGAAACTCTGAGATCTGCCATAAAAAAGAACTATTTATTATTAAAATATCAAAAGAAATGAAGAAAGACATAAAAGAAGATGGACCTGGTTGGAATGTTTGCCGATTCCTCCTCTTTTTGTCGTCTTTTAGAGGGTAATCGCAGCAGATTCTCGCTCGTCTTTCGAAGCCCCTCCTTGCCGGAGGTCCGGAACCACCTGCAACAATGGGCAACAACTTAGAAAGTAATTGATAAAATGGATTAAGTCACTAGTAAAGAATGTTTTGTTATTTTTTTCAATAAAAAATATAGTGATTTTAATTAAAGTCAACTTTGTAGTGCTTACCTGTTCTCAATTCTGGCGGAGTTAACTGTGGGCGAGCGCCACCTGAAGCTGCTTCTGGACGAAACATTGCGCTCGGGGAAGCGGTGGGGACTTTTAAATGTCACCACCTACACAATTTAGATTGTTCACTTAACAAATTTAACAAAAAAACTAAATTTTTTGGTAAAAAATAAAACTATTTTATTACTTGACAGTTGGATGCTCTGGAAGCGAGTTCGTCTGCCGCGGGTTGCGTGGCCAGACCGAGGACGGAGGCGGCGCCCAAAGAGGCGGCCGCGACCCCGGAGGAGGAGGAGGCCATCATGGCGCTGCTGTTGTTCCTGCTCGACTTGGACCTCAAGGAGTCGAGGTAGCGCGAGGCGTACGTCTGGATGGAGCTCATGGTGAAGGAGGAGGACTGCGACATCATGGAAGAGGAGCTCGTCGTCGTCGCCTGCATGCCCATCAAATTGCCACCACCACTCTTATCCTACCTCATTTTTGCAAAATTTATGTAAAAAAACGTTATTTTCTAATGTAAACTTTTGAAAATTATCAAAAATTTGCGACCTTGGGCAAGTTGAGTCTGCCCTTGAAGGATCCGCCAGACAATTTGGGCAATCTGAGCCCCGATTTGCCCGACTCGGCCATAATGACAGGCAACAGCTCTGATTGGCGTCTGCTCCTCCCGTGCTTATGTTACCTACACAAACACTAACAGAGCATGGCCAAGATCGATCGTCGCTCGCACATGTTCTCAACACGATATTACATCAAACACTTGCTTTTATACTGGTGGTTGTCTTGACCTTGAAAATCGCTATAGCAGGTGCACCACGACATTACACTGAACCTTCGTTACAACGGACTTTTTCAATCAATTTTTACATGTATAATCTTCTTATTGCATTAACTAAATGTATTAAAAAGATTCTTAAGGAATAGAAGTATTGATTAGAGTGAGAATCAGGTCTTAGAATCGAGGGTATTGAGCAGAGACTGTTGACCAGGGCCGAGCGCGGAGACCCATGTCGAGTTCGTCTGCTTTCTCTTTTCTGCCCCTGGGACCTGTACAACATTTCGAGTTTCTGTAGTGTTGCAACATTATTTCAATAAAAGGTGTAGTCGGCCTTGGGTCGAAGTATTGTCTGTCCGCCTTTCTTCTTGTTCTGCGGCTCAGAGAAGCCAAGTTTCGCCACACCAGAGCGCTTTCCGAGTCACATCTGCGGCAAAGTGAACATTTAAGTACCTACACCAATCGAAAAATATGCATGTACTATACTTAATACAGTTGAGTCTTGGCAGAGTGATTCATGGATCCGTCGATGCGTGTTGCTCCCAACTCATTCATTCCCATCGATGATTGGAGCATGTCGCCAATAATGGCTTGAGCGAAATGCGCTGCTTCCATCTGGAAAAGAGCTAATTCAATCACAATTTCACATGTTCAATCTGTTATGAAAAGAGAAAAGTTATGCGCAAAGTTGCATAACACATTAATCTTGCTCTGATGTAATCTTGACAGCCAATCCATTACTTAGGAGGAACTGTCACTTGTGGCAAAAATTGCAAGAGCGATGCCCTTGTCAGACTACATTAACAAAGCAAAAGTAAGGGTGGAGAAGAGAAACGCTTGGAATGTGGAACAGGAAATGCTTGCATCATTGTATTGGATGACGTCAATTCTCTCACGCCCACTTTACTTGTGGCCACACGTTCACGAATAAGTATAAATGAATAATGTATGCATGCATGCAGGAAAAGAGGGCTTATGACTCTAAAATGGTGTCGAGAAAGACTGCTTGTTCGACTCTTTAGTGGGAAAAGGTTTCTTTCGAGGGGCTTGAAAACCCAATTTTCGCATATGATCCAATTTGTCATTCTGTTTCGTGTCTGTTAATCCTCCTTTCGATTCGTCTTCCTGTACTCTTAAGTACACTTCAGAGATGCTCTGGCTTGTCAATGACACAGACGCCTGTGTAGGACCTGCCGATACTCATGCCGGCCCCCAGGAGGGTCCACGTGTCGCTGTTGGGGTTGTACACCTCCACGGAGCACAGGTTGGTGAGGCCGTCGTCGCCGCCTACCACGTAGATGGCGCCCTTGTAACTGATGGCACCGGCGTTGCGTCTGCAGCTGTTCATGTCCGACACCGGACGCCAGGTGTTGCTCGTCGGGTCATAGTACTCCACCGACTTGCGCACCAATGGACCGTCGTGGCCACCTTAAAACAACACAATTCGTTAAATTATAGTATTTCATGATTTTATTCTCTAATGTCTCTTTTAGAAGGCATGTCAGAGAATTTCAGGGGGATAGTTGGACCAACCGATGCTGTAGAGCAGCCCGTTGAGCACGGCCACAGCGGCTCCCGACCTCCTTACACCCATATCGGCCAACCTGCTCCAGATGTTTGTCTCAGGGTCGAATTGTTCGACGCTGCTCAAGCAGTGCTTGCTGTTGCCGTCGTAGCCGCCGACGGCCACGATCTTGTTGGCCAGGACGCCGACGCCCACACTGCTCCGACGAGTGGACATGCACGGCAACGGCTGCCATTGCGAGGCGTTGTCGTTTGAGGAGAGATCCAGCATTTCTGCTGACTTGAGACCAAGGCTTCCTGCAACATCAATCAGGAATCAATGTCAAATAATGAACTCAGTAAAATGGAAGAGAAATATTCTATTTTAATCATTCAAAGTTGATTGAGCAAAGAATTCTCACCGTCGAATCCACCGACGGCATAAATCTTGTTGTTCAACACAGCCACGCCGAGCGTCGATCTGCGCACCTCCATGGAGGGCATGGGCGACCACCGCTCCTGCGAGGGGTCGTAACACTCCACACTGCGCATACGCTGATTGCCATTGAAACCTGCTCAAAACAAATACGCAATATTGAGTTCAAATTCTCCTTTCCATTTGATAATATTTATAAGAAAAGATAACTTTTCTGGCTTTTTACTGACCGCCTACGGCATAGACTTTCCCTTTGACGAGTGCCACGCCACATCTGCATCTCCTTGTATCCATGTCCTGCGTGGGGATCCAGTGGTGGTCCGTGAGATCGAAGCACTCCACCGATCTAATCGCTTTTGGTGCTTGACCACCAATGACTAACAACACTTGGTGTGTCGACGACCAACACGAGGGCAAACGAGGCTGACTTCTTTTGGAAGAAAGGAGCGAGGAGGACAAAAGAGAAGACGACGGCGACAAGGAGGGCTCAGACCTGCACAAGTGATAGTTCAGGGCCTCGATCACGTAATCCTTGCATCTGCAATAACAAAAAAGTACGAAAACCGTTCAAAACGCCCTTAAAACGCATAAAAATACATTTTATAACAAAAAATCAATAGAAGAAGAGCTATTACCTGTGGAACTGGTTGAAGAGGGGCTCGTTGGCCACCTTGGTGACGAGCACGTTTTTGGCCAACAGTGGCAACCGCACGTGCTCCATGAGCTCGGCCAACCTGGGGCCGCGGTGCTCGACGTCGTGTCTGGTCCAAAGCATGATGGCGTCGTAGGCGACTTCCTCCGTGGACAACACCAACGCGTCTGAGGAGACCAACGACCGCAGCTCCTCGAAAGACAGGGACAAGAACTCGTCGCTCTCCAACACCTAAACTCAAACAATCAAACTCAATCATTCGTTCTGAAAAGCAATAAATTAAACACTAAAATGTCTACAAAAGGACACTTAAATTGATTTTACCTGTGCAAAATGGGCCTCGGCAAAGGCTCTGGCCTCTGCTCGGAGGTCGTGACAAGCGTGCAAATCTGCAAACGCCTCTATTCCCAGACAATTGTCAGGCTGCAATTGCGAGGCCAAGAAGGCGCAGCAGGCCACTCTGACGTCTTCCATGTGCACGAGATCGGCCGAAATGAGCAGATTTTGCACATTCTTCTCGTTGATCTCGATGCGACCGCTGTAGGCGTACTTGACGAGCTGAGTCAGGGATTGCGAGTCGATGTCGTGGATGCGGATGCGCCGCTTCTGCCGCTCCTCGAAGCTGCCGAACATGGCGCGGAAGTAGGGCGAGCAGGCGGCCAAGACGAGCTTGTGCGCCGCGATCTCCACGTCGTCCTCGGACACCAGCACCACGTCCACCAACTCCAGGCACTCGCGCATCTGCGACAACGTGGCGAAGCTCTGCGCGAAGTGCGACGACTTCAGCAGCGGACAAATCTTCTGCTGAGAACACTCGTCCAACGACGACAACGAACTCGAACGCAACACCAACGCCGTAGACACGTCACGCTCTCCTTCTTCCTGCACATCGCCCTCTACATCACGCTCTCCTTCCTGCTCTTCCTCTCCTTGCACACCTTGCTGTTCGCCTTCTTCTTGTTGTTCGGGTCGGTCCTCCTCGGGCAGCTGCTGCTGCTGCTGCTGCTCCTGCTGCAGCAGCAACGGCACGGCGGCCGCCCACTCGTCCATCGCGGCCGCCTCGTCCATCCTACTCACAATAAAACGATTGCGTAATCACTCAATTATGCAATTAACGGGATAATGGTTTATTAAAAAGAGAGACGCTTACTTTGGCGAGAGACACTTTTTTCGATGCGCTCCTTTATACCAACTAATAATGCCTCTTTGTTGTGAACCAAAGAGGCTCTATTACGGGACAACAAAGGTCAGCTGTCGAGGTGTTGCGTAATCGGCGTGCAAAAGTCAGAAAAAGAAGCACATTACTATGTAGATATTGTAAATCTTGCTCTTTTTCCTGTAATTTTTTTGTTCTCAGACTTTTCAGAGTTCAATTTTTACCATTGTTTAGGGAAAAGTTTTAAGAATTGCTCTTTTTTTCAAAGACACATTTATTGATTGATCCTCTCTATACCGACAAATCGCCTGAAAGTGACTTATGATTTATTGGACCACACAAAAAAAGAGTAATGAAGGTACGGGATCGATTCAAAGCTCATTCCTTTGGTAACCTGGCACCTCATTGCACTTCTCATAATCCTTATTGCCGTTTTTGAAGGTCACGGATTCCTCATTCAGCATCCTCAGTCCGTACTTATTCCACAATTTCTCCCAGAACTCGTATCTCTGCGACATTTGTGGAGGCAAATCGTCCATGCAAGGTGAAGAACTCAATCTCAGCAACTTGGCCTTCTCAGGCTTCACCCTGTAATAAACATTTTTATTAATACCTCATATAGCAAACATAAGAAATCTGTTGTTTTTCATTACTTGGTCCACTTGAGATCTAAGTGCTTCTTAACAGAAGGATCCCCTGAAGCCGCAAAATTGGCTAAACTCTCAATTATGATTGTGCTGACATTCTTGTCCCCCTCTGTGATTACTGTATCGAATGGCAATTGCTCGGGAAGAAACAATTGCAGCAAATTGTCGCCGTGAGTCACTACTTGCTCGGGATTTCCGTAGGGATTCAGGCCAAAAGGGAGCAACAGTGCCTGAATTAAGTGATTAAAAGTTCCTTAATAGATCAGAAATGAGGTGTTATGATATTAAAAATTAATGATCACTGTGGCAATAATGGAAGTTAATGAGCCCTGAGCCAAGAAAGCCATGGAAATGGAGCCAGGATGCTCATAAAAACACTCGTATACTGGCGCCCTGCTGCTCTTGGCAATCTCCAATGCTGTGTAGTGTCCAATGGCGCCAAAAATGACGTCTGTGAAGAATTCCTTCTCCTTTTTCGAGGACAAAGAAGGCAAATGGCCATTGAAGTAGGTCTTGATCACCTCGGACACCATGGAATGGTCCGTTTCCTCCACCTCGTCCAAAGCTCTATTAAAACAATTTCGTTGACCAAGACAATTAGAGAGAAAATGAAGCAATTTTATTAATATCATATAGTGTCACTGTCTATTATGGGCCGTACTTGCCACTCATATGGAGCAGAGCGTCTGTTGTGGTCCAGTCAATCAAATTCGTTTTTTGGGCAAAGCTTGAGAGCAAGACGCCCTCATCCCTGTTGTGGACGAAGATGATGGGCACGTGGTTGAAGTTGCCCATCCTGATCAACTCGTTGGGGTCGTCGGGCAACAGGGGATCGCTCAGCATCGAGTCCACACTGGGGCCGAACGCGTTGGGAGACATCAGGTAAGGCGTGCAGGTCGTAGTCAGCTCGAGCAGCTTTGACCAAGGCAACTGTAAATAGGAAAACTCATTAATTAGTTATTACAATAATTTTGACATTTTGTGTTACTTTTCCTTTATATCTTATGCAAAAATTTGATTGAACTGCAATTAAAATTAGGCTTGCCTTCTGGAGACATTGAAGGATTTGCTCCGAGTCCGCCTCGGGGTCGCAGCCGGCCTTCCATGCAAACGACCTTTATCCGAAATAAAACATTTCTAAATAATGCATTTCTTGAAAAATTTTGCCAAAATATAAATAAAATTATAATAATCAAAAAACCTTCCATAATAGCCAGGATGCTTTGGTAAGGCAGAAAAAGGTGAATTTGGCACTCCACTGAGAGCCACAGCTCCACTAAAAAGGCCCTTACCCGCCGGGGATAAGAAGAGCCAGGTCGCACTGACTGCACCTTTGTAATCCAACCATAATTACTTAATGACTTCTTTAATTAATTAATTAAATACTTTCAATTAAGTACCAGCACTCTCTCCTACAATGGTGACTCTCTTGGGATCGCCCCCGAACTCCTTAATGTTGTCTTGCACCCACTGTAGTGCCATCAGCTGATCCCAGAGGCCCTGATTGCCCCCAATCACATCGTCGCCCAGAGAAAAGAAGCCCAGGACACTCAGTCTGTAGTTGATGCTCACCATCACCTATAAAAACAAGAAATTTTACGCTTTTCTTGATCTTTATTTAATGTTTACTAAAGATTTCGTGAAGGACAATGTGAAGCTGACCACGTCCTCGTCCATGATTCTCTTGGGTCCGTACATCTCGGGCAAACCGGAACCGGAAGCAAATCCGCCGCCATGAATGAAGAAGAGAACTGGCAGCAACTCATTCTTACGTTTGTCATTGCTGACCTTGGGCGTGAAAACGTTCAGCACCAAACAATCCTCAGTGCCGCTCTGGTCCACTTCTCTTGTCGGCATTTGGAGCTACATAATAATATCACTTTTTAAAAGAAAAAATTCAATTAAAAGTAAGTAATTAAGTGATTAAACAAGTGGTTAATTACCCCAGCACACTTGATGTGCTTGTCGGCCTTGAGCACGCCCTCCCACTTGAGCGCCTTCCTCGGCCTCAGGAAGCGCAGATCGCCAACCGGCGGCTGCGCATAAGGAATGCCCAGGAAGCGGTAATAGACTCGGTCCAATTTGTGACTTCTGAATAGACAAACATCAAAATTCGCGTCTAAATCATCATTTTTTCATGAAATTCAATCATTTTTTGAGATATTTGGCAGACTGCGCCTCCTGTCCCTCGACCACACCCTGGTCCAGATGCACCACGGGCCCCACCGCAGTGACCGTGGCCAAAGACAAGCAGGAAAGAGACAGTATAAAGCTTCTTGAGCCGACCATTGTTGTTGCTCTTGTTACCGTTTGGCCAAAGTTTAATTCTTCACCATAAAAGATTGGAGTGTGATTGCGTCACAATTCTGACCAAAGCAGCCTTTATGATGTGCTAATTCACATGTAGTGCCAATACAGAGCTACTACATTGGTGTCCAAGCAACTTTCTGTAGAGGCAAGATAAGAGACTTATGTCTTTGAGCTTTAAGCATGTTTTTGTGTCAGCTGATGCATTCGCTCACTAAATACCTACATATATTGTTTTTGAGTAGTGTAAAAATGCTCAAAAAAAGTCCGTATTGCTGCGGCCGTCTTCGCAAAAACAACACCAAAACATTTCGCAAAAATCTTTTTTTGCAAAAATATATTGAATTAATATTGGTTATAGTCTAATGAATTTATAGAAGTAATAGTTTAAATCTTATTACTAGCTACTCTAAATAAGGCTTTAAATTAAGTTTTTTTTTTTCTGGGTTTTCTTTATTTTGCTAATTCTTTCTGTTCTTTTCTTTCATAAATTTTGGTGGTTTTGTAATCTTACTTTCTTTCGATTTTTACTATTAAATTAAAATGATCAACGATTCTTTTCTCATTTTTTCTTTATCCAACGAGTAATGACTAATTCCCCAATTTCTGCGTTGAAACTGCACCAAAATTGCGATTACAGCTTACTTTTTTTGTCCTTCTTTAGCGCAAGCAACGTTTAAGTATGGACTTTGAATGGTGCAAATTTAGCTCAATTGAGTTCGTATTTCGCAATGAATCCCCTCCGATCAATTGCGAATTTGTTGTCGCTCTGGCACTGATAGAATCCGGCGTCCTTGGGCTTGGCGGGGTCGATGTCCAGCTTGCTCTTGATGCGCTGCTTGCCCAGCTTCCACTCGCTGATGCCCACGCCCTCGTAGCCCGGGTACGAGCTGATCTCCAGCCCGTCCTTCAGCCACGTGATGTGCGGCCGCGGGTTGCCCTTGGCCACGCACACGAAGCTGATCTTCCGCCCCAAGTGGTACCGCTTCATGAAGTGCGACGCCTTCACTATCCGCGCACCCTTCAACCAATCAACCAATCAATCAATTAATCAATCAATCAATCAACCAATCAATCAAAAAATCAATCAAAAAATAAGTGTATATACGTATTGTAAATATATCGATATGTATGTACATTCTTGTGGAAGTAGTAGCGGCGGCTGTCGGGCGACTTGAACTGCAGCACGCCGGAAGAAAGGATGTTCGGCGGACGCTTGTGGTGCGGCAATCTTCGGAATATATATATCATATATGTAATTAAAGACAAAAAATAAAATAAAAAAGATATAAAAAAGAATGATATTTTGATTGAAGTGCCTTGATCTGAGTCTGGTTGGTTTGTCAGCCTTCCACCACTGCTGCTCGTGCTGGTTCCTGCCGTTGATTCGCTCCTTCTGCACGTCCACCAGCGCCTCCGAGGAGGCCAGCAGCAACAGCAGCAACAGCAACTTCATCGCTGAACTGAGCTTGGGCCTTGGAGGAGGAGAGCAATTCTTGGCTTGCTTTCTCCAACACATTATGACGTCATATGCAAATTACGAATACTGTATGTTCAGTATACTATATACTATTACTGTATATTTAGGAGTTAACATACTGAAAATGACTTGATTAATCGATTTTAAGTGAATTAGTGGCCGCTCAATCGTACATTAAATAAAGACATACTATGAAGTGCCCATTCAAAATTGCTCTTGTTGTAGAATAATAATAAAAAACACTGATTATTCAATATCTCAGGTATTTCATGCACGTTCAAAGCACCTGCATCAAGTTCAAAAGCTTCATTATTTGGAACATTTAATTTGGGTGCCCTGACTCGTCGCTTGTTGGATGATTCTCATCATTTATTGAAATCTTCATTTCTTAGGCAAATACAATTATAATAGAGTGCAAATGTTTTTCAAGTCACTGGGATGATCACCGGTAAACAGACATATACAATAGTGCCATTGTTTATAGCTTGCACACCGGTCTCGAAACACTTAATAGATAGATTCATTGATAGATTCGATTGGTCACTTACTCACTCCTTTCTTGATTGATCAAAGAATCGATCAATAAATTTGATGTTTAATTGATGATTTGATTGACGAACTAAGTGATGAATTTATTAATTGATTGGTTACATGTGCAGATCGTTGACACTGCCGTGATAGGCGCCGTTGGAGTAGGCCTCGTTGGAGTAGGCGCCGTTGGCGGTCTGCTCCTGCTTCCTGCCCTGGCCCCACTTGTCCGTGGGGCTGATCATGTCCTTGGAGGACGCGGGCAGGTCGTTGCGCAGCCTCCTTCTGTACTCGACGAGGCCGGCGACGGTGACGATGACGATGCTGGAGGCGGCCATGGCCCAGCCCGCGATCTGCGCGGGGAGCGGGAACACGTACTCCTTGTAGGCCGTGAAGGAGGCGGGCTTGGAGTTGACCCACGTGATGATGGTGATGCTGGAGAGAATGATGGGCGTGGTGAAGAACCAGTTGAGGCTCCAGTACTTCTTCAGGGGCCGCCAGATCCGCATGCCCATCTCCGAGATGTTGTTGAAGAAGCGCTCCTGTCCGTACAGGTAGTTGACAAGGATGATCTCGGCCAGCCCCACCAGCAGCAGCGACCAGGAGGCGGAGAAGGAGTCGAGCAGCGTGAACACGAGAATGCCGCCGGGGAAGCACATGATCAGACCGAGGGCGAAGCCGAGCAGACAGCAGGCCAGCACCACCTTGGGCTTGTTCTCCTTCAGGGAGGGGTACTGCGCCAGCAGCGCCGTGATCAGGTTCTCCGTCATCGTGAACTGCGAGTCCAGCCCCAGCGTGATGAGCATGAAGAAGAAGAGGAAGGAGAA
>JAOXNJ010056201.1:0-12638 GCA_028566655.1 Metis holothuriae
AGTAGTACATATGTACACCAAGAACAAGTAAGTTATTTAATCCAAGGCCATTTTGGGCTCATCAAATGTGTACATACATACTTTGTTTGTTCTCTGATTGATTGATTGATTGATTGATTGGTTGCATCAGAGGTCTATTTGCAGTGACCTTATCAATCACATTTACACATGTATGTACACATATTGAAGCCAAATTTGGCTCATAACAATTTGTCGTTATCTCTCATTGTCAAATAGGGCCTTCTGTTCATTGACGTCATCACTAATGCCTTTTTTTAAGAGGAATTAGCAATACTTATTAATAGTGACTAATATATTTATTAAATAAGCAATAAAGGAGTAATAGATTTTACTATTGTCATTGTACTTCTTGCATGGTGTCCCTGACCCCAATCAATGCTTTTTTTGTGCCTGCTTTCTCTCACAGTGAAAGCCACAACACTCTATGTACTATGTCATATAATAGACATTTATGTACAGACATTATTGCACATGTTTGCTTGGATTCCTGCAAAAGCTTGATCGAACACTTCTTGTCAATAACTTCTCTGCTGCAATTGTTGAGCAAGATGGCCACGGAGAAGTTGGAGGAGGAGACTCAGCACATTTTTGATGAGAGCAAGGTACACGCATTCCTTGCATTATTGAGAGGATATTTGAGACGGAAAATAATTTGACTCATTGTTTACCTTCTTCCCCAATTAATGTAGACACACAATTGACCTTCCTATTCGGATCAAATGACACGAATCAGAACGGAAATTCCTTGACGAAAGGTCATATCTACTTATTACTTTGTACTTTCTAGCCTACGTTTTTTATTGACTTTCTTAAGTCTTGATTGAAATTATGCTAAAAATACATAGGATGTGTGTGCAATGAAGCAAGCCAGTTTTTCCCTGTTCACTTTAGGATCCGGCAATGTTTTTTAGTACTTTGATTCTTCATGAATGCTCTTTTTTCTAACAATATCTATATTATTAATTTACCTAAAAATGTTAATTACTTAATGAATGCCGTATGTTATTGTAGGCGTTGCGATGCGTGCGGCGCGTGCAGACGCTGTTCTTCAAGAACGGCTTGGCGGTGCGCCAGGAGGCCGCCGAACAAGTCCACGTTGATCACGGCCAAGATGGCCAACATGTTCTGGACCAAGTTGCGCATGCCAGACGTCGTTTAAGACCAAAATCAGCCCCTTTGTCGTACTTCCATCGCCGGTTCTTGGAGCCGGAGATGACCGACTCGGCCGAGATCAAGACGGACAGGTTCGAGCCGAGGCTGGGGCTCTACGACACGAGGGTGTTGCGCTTCAACGCCTTCTTCGACGAGCCCTTCAGAAGAAGGGACGAGGACCAAAGCTTCATCAGACGACACGTCCACATTCTCTACTACTTGGCAGACAACACCATCGCCATCAACGAACCCAGAATCAAGGTGAGTACTAACAAGTCACGTGGCGCGGGAAGGACCTCAGGTCCTCGTTGATGGCCGTGTTGCAGAACTCGGGGCTGATCCAGGGCCGTTTATTGCGGAGGCAACGCATCGAGCATCCGGATCGAGTGGAGATTTTCGGACATCACCAAGGCGACCAAAGACGATTTTGGCATTGGACAGATCTCAAAATAGGTAAAGATTACCTACATTTCCTTCCAATTCACTTACTATATTGTCTATTCCGTTAACATGAATGTACGGCGAAAAAAGAGGCCTTGACAACAAAATCCCCCTTAATTAGGCACATCCTTCTCACTACTTGTATTATTATAGAGCCTCAATATAGTATAGGTACACTCTATTAGGGCACACAGTCATGCGTGTCTGCAAAATAACAGTTTTTTTATATTCCTTTGTACATTTTGACTAAAGTTATTTAGTGATCTATTAATGATGAGTGGGTTTCAAGGGTTGAAGGTGCGTTTTTACGGCCGTGAGTACATCATCGACGGCTGCGACGCCTTCACCAGGCAGTTCATGGTCACCGAGGGAGTGTTGCAGCCGCACAACATCGACGACAACAAGGACAAGGACAAGAGCCTCGTGGGCATCGTCAAGGACGGGGAGCAAAGGCACTCCAGGTAAACATAAACACCTCTCTACAGTACATATAGTACATATAGTACATATACTACGTATATAATCTTGTGTACTAGATAGGTATACTCCTTTGTGTGGATTGCACCTAGGATTGGCCTTAAGCAAATATGAAGCACTTATTGTAGCAAAAATGAACAGTTACCATTCCACCCACACAATAATGAACATATTAAGAGAGCATTATTAAAGTGTTTCTAGTCTTGATTGATTGATTGATTGATTGATTGATTTGGAGATCAGGTCACGCACTGATCTGATGTCACGTTCTTGTTGTTGTAATAGTACTACTACGCATTACTTGTTATTCTGGGGGACAAGAGTGACCTTGTGACTGAGGTTCGAATGAATCCATCACAAATCGAGCTACCTAGATGCACGAACAAACCTCGTGTCCGTGCATAACTGAGTAACACTATGTATGTACTTATTACTTGACCTTTAAAGCTGTTGTTTTCTAGTGCTGCACTACGTATTATGCATGAAGTGCACAGCCTTGCTGAAGTTCTAAAAAAGTCTAAAAGAACTTTTGGAAGGACGGAAATTACCTACGTTTTGTCTTTGGGAATGAATGTTATTAGTGTAAAATAAAGTTTATTTAATCGAAATCAAATTTTTGTGCCAAAAATGAAACTTTTTTCATATTTTTTGAAGGTGGAGCAAGCAACACGTGGTCTTTCCTCGTCCCCTCTACGACAAAGTGAGCAAGGAATAACAACGAAAACAGATCAAGAAACTAAAAACAGCAATAATGAACTCGCCCTCACTTGAAATCCCTCAGAATCCTCTCATTCCGTGCCCTTTTTGCTGCCTTTTTTCACGAACTGTAGCAATCCCAAGTAAACAGATGTGAGCTTTATAGTAATGCACTACTTCTTGAACGACAATCGATGTATCAATAATGTACAAACCTCTTTCAGACTGCACAGGTGCCTCAATAAACATGTAATGGCTCCACTTTATCTGCTATAACGTTAAACATTTTCTACAATTTCTATAAAAGTAGGTAAATAAAGTAAAGAGGATTCTAGATGTCCCAAGAAGCTTTTTGTCTCTACAAAGGGATCCATTAGGGCACTGACGTAGATCCTGAGTGCCTCCATCCAAAGCACTTGTTATCTCACTACTAAGACGATCTGTACAAATGTTCAATACATGCAGAAGCAGAGAAGAAGAGCTCTTTATGCAATGTGTCGCCTTCAGGTGTGATGCCAAGACATTTGTGAGGTTTCCAATCTCAGTACTGGGACAAAGAGTGCTTGGAAAGGACCTTTAAAAGTGTCATTATAGCTTAATTTTCACTTGGTACTACATAAATCGATTGGTCGTATGAGCGAATTGTTCTATGGAGGAGCCCTGGTCGGTCTCGACGACTACTATGGCCCCAAGATGAGTGCGACGAGTCTCAAGTCTGCGCGACGCGTCTCACAGGAGAGCTTGTGCACGGAGGACGAGTCCGCATTCGAGACGAGTCGCAGCGACTACGACGACTCCGACGCCTTCCAGGACTTGCCGCTCTACTTCAGGTCGCACAACCCCCTCAGCCCCGACCTGATGGCCGCCCTGACCGACATCAGCGACGACGACCACGTGGTCGCCCTCCACCAGCAAGCCGTCAGCGTCTGCGGCGCCCACAAGGCCTACAACAGCAAGAAGAGCGTGCTCGACAACCTGCACATGAATGTGCGCAGAGGAGAGATGTCAGTCACATGAACACTCTTAATAACATGATTTAATGACACTTAATTAAGTGCTTAATGACCCTTATTTAGAAGATAATTACCCTTGATTGACTAGTTCCTCTTTATGATGACGTGTTGCACAGTTACGGCCTTCTGGGACCGAGTGGGTGCGGCAAGACGACGTTGCTCTCCTGTCTGGTCGGGACGCGCCATTTGAACGAGGGCGAAATCGAGATTCTCGGCATGGAGCCGAGCGAATTGAGGGGCAGGAGTTTCGGCTACATGCCCCAGGACTTGGTGCTGAACAACGAGATGAGTGTGCAGGAGAATCTCGAGTACTACGGCCTCATTTACGGCATGGAGAAGAAGTTTTTGCGGCAAAGATGCACTTTTCTGCTCAAATTCCTCGATTTGCCAATGGCCACGAGAATCGTGAAGAAATTGAGCGGCGGACAAAAGAGACGCGTCTCTCTCGCCATCGCGCTCATCCACAACCCGGAGCTGCTCATCCTAGACGAACCCACTGTAGGCGTCGATCCCCTGCTCAGACACAAGTACGACTTTAATATGGATTTTCACTAACATTTTTGAAAAACTCCAATAATAAAAGTGGTAGATCAGATGAATTCAATTTGATCTTGTGTATAGCATCTGGACGCATTTGGTGAAATTGGCTCGCAGGGAGCACAAGACGATCGTCATTACTACCCACTACATTGAGGAGGCGAGTCGAGCCGATACTGTGGGCTTCATGAGGGATGGACGTCTCCTGGTGGAAGACAGTCCTAAACGACTTTTGGCACTTTATAGATTGGACAACTTGGAGGACATCTTTCTTGCTCTCTGCATGAGCAAGAATAAGAATAATGACGACAATTCAGGCAATGATCAGGGGAGAGGGATTGGTGGCGAAGAGAAGAAGAGAAGGGAAATCAAGGCACTCGAGGCGCAATTCGGTGCCAACAGGTTCAACAATAAATATAGTTTTCTAACAATAATCCAACGAAATTGAAGTTAAGCAATGGAATAAAAAAATATGTAAATAATTCAAGATAATGAATGGGTTGTTCAGGATGCAGACGAGCGTGGGTACTGTGGACGCACCGCCGCCCTACGAGGCGGCCAAGTCCATGCCGCCGCCCATGTACGACGACAACGTGAGACCATCTACTTACTTATAAAAATCCCTAAAAATTTCGAAAATCGATTAAAATGTTAAATATTTGGAACTTTCAAAAATAACTGTTTGCTCAATTTATCGCTTATTGATTGCAGATGCGGGGTCCGCCTACGCCCTGGGTGGACAGCGTGACTCGCGTCGAGACCGTGTTCGCCAAGCACATGAAGTCGGTGCTGCGGAACAAGTGGTGCGCTTTAAGCAAGACAATTAAGTCAATAAACTAATCAAACCGAATAATTTCAATGAATTAAATTGTATTAAAGGTCGTTGTTGATGACGGTGTTGCTGCCGGTGATCCAAGTGGTGTGCATGGTGACGGCGCTGAAGGGCGACCCGCGCCACCTGCAGCTGGCGCTGGTCAACCACGAGTTGGCCGAGGCCATCTCGAACAACTGCAGCAGCCACACCAACATGTACACCAACATGGCCGACCTCTCGAAGACGTGCAGCAACGACCTGGAGCTCTCCTGTCGCTTCCTCGCCTACCTCGGCTCCGAGGAGGCCCTGGCCATCACCACCTACCACGACGACGACTCGGCCCTAGAGGCAGTGCAGAGCGGCGAGGCATGGGGTTTGATCGACATTCCCGCCAATTTTTCCGTTTATTTGACCAAAAGATTGACGAAAGCATCGTTGATTGGGAATGGCAAGAACCTGAACGAGTCCACAATCAACATCGAGTTGGACAGGACCAACGAGCAAATCTTCTTCTTCATCACCAACGCCCTGGCCGAGGCCTACGAGAAGTTCGAGAACAGCGTGTTGGACGAGTGCAAAATTAGTCGCGAATCGGCGGATTTCAGACTGAAAATTGGCAAACCCATTTATGGCAACGAAAAGCCAACCTTCGTCTCCTTCGCCATTCCCGGATTACTGATGCACCAAATGTTCTATCTAATGATGGCGTCCACGGCGGGCATGATCGTCTTCGAGCGCTCCCAAGGACTTCTCGAACGCGAATCTTTGGCCGGAGTCAACACTTTTGAGCGAATTCTGGCCTTCATTGGATTCCAATTGTTCACTCTGACCCTCAAAGTGTCCGTGTTCCTAGGTTTGGCCATCGGACTCTTCCAAATTCCATGTCAGGGCTCGGTGACGTTATTGGCCGCTCTCATGGTCGCTCACGGACTCTGTGGCATTGTTCACGGTAATTTCGGATCATTTATTTTCCAATTTCGGATCTATTTTTCCAACTTTTTTAAATAACCTTCTTTTTTGGGTGTGTAAGGGTTCATGGTGGCGCATTGCGTGGAGGAAATGGCGGACGTGACGTCGGCCACGTTCTCTTATGCCGGGGGTCTGAGCTCGTTCAACGGATTGGTTTGGCCCATTGAAGCCGTTCCCCAGGCGATCAGTCGCTATTGTTGGCTCCTGCCGACTGCACTGCCAATTCAGGCTGCCAGAGACGTGATGAACAGAGGGCTGGGGTTGGAGTCGGCCTCCTCTGTGGGCTCGGCCTTCTTCTCCATCGCCTTCTGGACCGCCTTCGGCTTCGTGGTGGCCGTCCTCACCGCCAAACGCAGGGCCAGCAAGGTCTGAATCCTCTGAGAAGACCATGAAATCACATTCAAGACATAAATTTTGATCATCTTTAGGAAGAATTGGTTCTACAAAAGACAAAGATAAAGAGTTCACTTAAAACTAGATAATTAACACACATATCTTTAAAACAAATCTTTATGACTTGCTTTCTAATTCTCCTAAAATTTTACCCAATTCTTATGATTTCTTAGTCAATTATCATTACTTTCCATAGATATTTGCATATCCGAACCAATGAAGGAACAGACAATGATTTTTGTCAATCACAGTTATCAGTCAATTATCTTGTTTGCATTCTCTATTGTACTTCGCTTTTTAGACAAGACAATTGATATTTTTCCTAAAACCATTATCTCTATTTCGAATGTTATCTTACGATTGAAATATCCTTATCCTAGTTCAATTCTGCTTTGCACCCCTTGACGAGACGAAGACATTCTAGTTTGCTTTGTTATAAAAGGATTAATCGTACAATAAATTCACACAAAATTTCCAGGTAAACGTTTGCTGATTGACTTGATCATCTGAAATAATCACGAAGAAAAACGAAGACATTTCTAACAAATCCAGCCAACTTGTAAATTTCTAACGGAAAGTAGTGGAATAAATAGTGGTCACCGTTTTGTTTCATGGGCTCAAAATTTTCCTTCGGAACTTTTCACTAAGCCAACACTTTCAAGCAAATTCCACGCAACAGTGAGAATCAGTTAGAAAAACGAGCGTTCAGCAAACAGAACCAAAAAACGCAGAAAAACACTTACTTACGTGATTTTTTTTAAAAGGACAACAACGATTCTCTTAATCGTCTTCATCATCGTCATCGGAAAATGCTTCGATGTCTAGATCAAGATTGCCAGCCTCAGCCACGAGTTTGTCGAGGCCCGCCACTCGCTCCAAGTAACCGCTTTCATTACAGACTTTGAGTAAGAATTCGAAGCCGTCTTTGGCATAGGCATCAGTGACATTTTGACTGCAGGCCGAGCAAAGATCGAACTTGGCTGTGGTGGGCGTCAGTTGACGAAAATCTCGGAGAAAACCTCGTATGGAGTGTGGAACGAGGCCCAATTGACCCAAGTCCGAGTCCGTTCTGGGCCCACTTGAAGCGCTAGAGAACGTTCTGGAAGGTGCTTGAGGACCCAAAGGATGCTGCAGGGTCGACGCCTGAAAAAGTTCAATTTGTGATAAACGTGAAATGATCAAGGAAGCAAATAATATGTGCAAAATACCATGAGTTCTACGGCGAGAGAGGCGGCGGAGAAAGCCAGACCCGGCCTCGTTACAGTGCACTGTTGATCCAGAGTTCGATCGCGACTCGAGTTGCCAGGTGTCACTACGTCGTTGCAGAAGTAGCAACCGAGCTCATTGCCGCTCAGCACCGTCTATAATCAATTAAGAAGGGATTTTAATAAAAAAATAGTTTAAACATCACAAAATGACAATAATAGTTACTTTGTTGAGGTCAGGGGGTGATTTTGGCTTGGAATGACTATTTTCTTCTCTGACACCGTGTCTCATCACTAGAAAAGAGTCGAAGCCGAGGGCGGCGTTGAGCACAAGTTTACGGTGATGTGAGGCCATGACTGTGGGTAACCAACGCGCCTCACGTGTATCCATCAGAAGAAAAATTACGTCGTGACTGTAATGAAACACCAAAATAAAAGAAAGCAACCAAATATGTACAATTGATTATATTAATGGTGATGAATTGAACCTCTTGATGAGCTGGTCGAGTTCGTAATAACACTTTTCTGCGTCAGTCTTGAGAGCCTCACTGATAGCGTGACCTGGCATGGGCACACTCAACACTGAACTACAAAAAGGATTAAAAATTCATTCCAATAAAGTTTTTAAGAAAACTTTGAACTAAGTGAGGTTATTACTGAGCACTTTTGAGGCCAGGAAAGACGCGTTTAGCCATGTTCTCCGCTGCCACAGCCTTGAACTGACCTCCTTCCAGACAATCCTCGAACACGAACAGCGATTGTCGCACGGGGTTGGAGAAGCTGACTCGACCATTGTCGACAAAAGTGATTGTTCGAACACCCCAGCCCATCAGACATCGGGCCACATTGCAGCCTAGAGTTCCACATCCAAGTATTAGACACTTGGCGTTGGCCACGACGTTCAGGTCGAGGTCGGGCACCATGCGCCACTTCATCAGCTTCAGATTGAGGTCCACGGCCGACGCGGCCAACAGCTTCGGGTCCATCGAGGCTCGCATATTGGCTACACGTGGACCCAGAACACCGCGTTGATTGCGCTCCCAACCCACGCACTGAGGGGCTTTCCCATCTGTATTTATACGTTAATATTGAGTTTAATGACTTAACTATTTCTTCACTATAGAAGAGCTGCTGTTATGAACTCACCTTTAGGAAGCTGTATACTGCTCAGATTGACTTTGACGCAAAGACTGGGTGTCTTGTTTCTAGCACAAACGACGCTGACAATTTCGGAGTCTTTAAAGTGCAACTTGATGAGAACCAAAAGATTACGCATGGGCCAACCAGGGTATTCTTCGTTATCACATGGATCGAAGAAACCTAAAAGAGATCAACAAAAGAATGAACTCTAATTGAAGTGAAATTAAACTTTCATAATTAGCTTAAAATACGTTTCTTATTTACTCTTGTCTTCTATTGACCGAATTTGACGTCCTTGGAGTCCACGCCCTTCTCCTTGGCCCCATTGAAGTCCATTAACTCATTTCTATCACTAAAAACAAAGAGATTGGGTCTGCCCCCCTCTCTCCAGGTCTTCAAAACGACGTCGTCCTCGTCGACCTTCTCGACGGACTCGACCTCGATCTCGGTGTTGGAGACCAGGGCGGGGAAGGCGAACCAGTAGTAGTAGACGTACTTCTTGAGATCGGCATGCATAAGGAGCATAAATCGATTAAGAGACAATTCTTGATTTAGATTCTTCATATCTTCCCAAATACTATTAGCCTCATTAGAGAGCAATTGACTCTTGTCGCTATTCTTAAAGTCTTCCAGGGTGTTGGTGTTGATGACGACGCCCTTGACGACGCCTTTATCGTCCTCGCTGTTCTCCTCGAAGGCGTCGAAGTCGACCCTGAGCTCGTTGTCGGGGCCGAGGTGAGCTCGGGCTGGAAGTGGGCGAGAGTCAAGACGAAGAGTGTCGAGCTTGAGAGAAGTGAAGCTCGACCAGAATGTGGGACTCACCGAAGAACTAAGGGGGACGAAACGCAGCGGCGCCATGGTAATAGCCTCGAAATGAGTTTTTGCTGCAAACACAACAAAAAATCTTAATCAAGCTATAGAAGTGACCCTAAGTTGCATTGATAGGCACTAAAAGTACATGAAACAATGACGAAACAATGAATAATCACTGAGACCACTCATAAAAGCCAACTTTATGTCTTCTTGTTGGTCGATTTTTCATCAAACACCTTCAATTCCTCGAGCCTCAAGTCACTAGGCAACTCCTTGTTCAGTTCAATTGCCAATCGCTCTGCCTGCCCAATAAGTTTCTCGCACTGCACCAAACCCCGACTGATTTCTTCAAGGGCTGAAGCAGCATCGCAGGCCAAATTGCCCAGAAGACTTTGTCGTCTCTCAAAATTGTCTGTTAGATGTTTCAATTTTTGCTCGGCATCGACCACACTCGCAATTATGGGTTTTTGGGCATTGCTCGTGTTGAGAGCGTGCTTGTGCCACGTGATCTGCATCGTGTGCATCAGATTGGCCAGGGCAGAATTGTCTAAAGTGGTTGGAATGCCGCTCAATTTGGCGGATTTGACGGACTCGGGCAACAGCGGCTGGAAGCTGGGGATGGCGTTCAGACGGCTCATGAAGTCGTCGCTGCTCTTCTCCTGGGACGCGTTGCCGGCCTCGTTGACCACCACCAACGTGTTGTGCTTGGAGTCGCGCAGCTTCGGCCTCGATATAAAGTTCTTCGAGTCGGCAAGAGCAGCTGCTTGGGGTTCCGCGTGGTGGTCGTCGCCTGCGCCGAAGGCGTGCGCGGCGTAGGGCACGAACGGCGACGCCGGCTCGTCCACGCTGCACACCGAGCTCGCCTGGTGCACCAGCACGTGCTGCTGGCTCTGCTCGGCACCCATCACAACCACAACAATATCTCGTTTCAGCTTCAAATTCGGAAACGTCAAAGGGAGTAGTGGGAAGGGGGAGTGTTGACTTTGTTGGAGTTACGTCATCGCACTATTGACGACCTTCGTGCCACTCGACTCGAGCCCAACAGAGAGCACTGTGGCCTGTGGCCAAAACGTAAACAATCCCACGTGTTCAATTTTCAATTGTTTTTCTCGCCAGAAATGGCGTCCGCGGAGGTGAGCGTGGCTGAGCGCGAGTTCGTGTTGCGCGGCGTGGACGCGGACGTGCGCGCCGACGGCCGCCGCCGTCTGCAGCTGCGCCCGACGCTCGTCGAGTCGGAGCTCATGTCCAAGGCCTCGGGCTCGGCGTCGGTGGCCAGGGCGGACACGAACGTGGTCGTGGTGACCAGGGGCAGGCTGGAGGAGAAGCCCGGTCTCGATTTCTCCGTCGAGTTCTCGGCCAACGCGGCCCTGGCCCTCGACAGCAACAGAGAGGCCGACAAGTTGGGCGCGCATCTGGCCGCTCTTTTGTCAAGATGCTACAACGAAATTTTCGATTTTTCTCAGTTGGAGGTCGTAAAAGACCGAAAATCGTGGGTGATTTGTGTGGAAATCAGCGTTTTGTCCTGGGGCGACTGTGGCAGTGTGCTGGATTGCGTGGGCATGGCCGTCAAACTGGCCTTGAGCAGGACGCGGTTGCCCAATGTGAGGGCTGAGGCCGAGGACGGCGGTGAAGTCGAGCTCGAACTGCCCGATGATCCTTTTGACAGCATTAAAGTCAAGATTGACCAGGTTCATATTAGAACATTGCGCCTTTACATCTGCTTTTTACAGTTTTCATTTCATTTACTCATACATTTTTGATTGCACGGTTTTTGTTGAAGGCGCCGGTGTTGGTGACGTTGGCGAAGCTGGGCGATTACCTGGTGGCGGACGCGAGCGGCGAGGAGCACGCGTGCTCCTCCGTCTCCGTCGTGCTGGCCGTGACCAAGGCCGGCCACGTGACCATGGCCAACCTGGAGGGCGGCGGCAGCGTGCACGTGGCCACGCTGCAGAGGGCCGTCAAGGAGGGAGTGGAGGTGGCCGCGCAAATCCACAAGGAGCTCGAGGCCAAGATGGAGGAAGAGGAGGCAGAAGGCGATCGAATCAAAAGCTCAATCTTCTCCTGATCCATCGATTCAATGTTTAAGAGAAAACTATAGGTGGTATTAAGAATGCAATAAATCAAGTGTACTTTTTGCATATTATTGTGACATTTTGCACAAATAAGACGACAGACTTTGTTACTGAAGACACGAAAAATTATAGTGGTTTCAAAGTAGTATGTACATTACGCCAATATAATGCGGGAAAGACAATTTAAATTCATTTATTCACACTTCTTGATAGATTCTATTATTCAACCCGATGTTTTTACTCTACAAAAACTTCTAAAAATGAAGTCATTGAAATCATAATTAACCGATTCACGACATCAAACGTTAAATTTGAGAATCCTTGGGAAAATTCAGATGTCAAACGTAATCGAACCATTTTTCCTTATAGTAACACTTTTCATGCATTAATGAAAGATGGCGAGGATCGAAGTGGCGAAGAGACAAAGTGGCATCAACCAAAGTGCGTGGGCCACGGGATTCGCCGCCAACTGCAACGAAAAGGAAGCCTCCATTAATTCTCTGAACAACAATTTAATTAGAGAAGTACTTTTAAAGAGTGTTTGATGAGGGTAATTACTGTGACATAATAGTTGCATCTGTCTCCCTGGCAGCACTCGGCGCACTTCCAGTCCTCGTACCAGATGTAGTGACAGAGACGCATGTTGCCGTGGATCTCCTGGAAGCACTCCTGCTCCGTGGCGCACTGCTTCGACACGTAATACTGCTTCTCCGCGCCCTTTAATTAGAACTTAGATTAATTAAGTGATTAAGATCTAATTAAGGATCAGTACTTGGCTCCAGTAGGGCTCTGTGCTCCATCTGATTGTGGAGAGACATCGGTCCTGGTGCGGCTCGCACGTGGCGATCGTCTTGAGGCACTTGGCCGCGTTCCCGTCCTGGTCGTGGCACACGTA
>JAOXNJ010056422.1:0-12638 GCA_028566655.1 Metis holothuriae
GGCACAACAAACTCAACGAATTCAACAGGTAATACCTATGTCCTTATACCTATCTCACTTAATTATAAGAACAAGAACTTTTTATACATTTTCTCTTCGAATTACATAATATAATTTAATCAAAATTTTAAAAATATATATTTTATATTAAATTACTTTAAATTTTTTTTAAAGATCCTTTTGTACGGTTACAAAGCGTCACCAACTGATTGTCGGCTCTGCCTTCAGCGCTCTCTACAAGGAGTCTAAAGTGGCCATAGCTCTTGTTTACTTGGTCATAATCGTCTCCAGTGTTCTGCACGCCATATTCTATGGAAACACATTGGCCCACATTACTTTAGAAAAGACTTCTTTTACTCAAATTTTGGCTCATCTCGGAATTGTCATGCTTTTCCTCTCCTTCCTCATCTTCTTCTACTCGCCCACGGCCAGCTCCACGGACATGGCAATCTTCCAGACCTGCGGAGCTCTCGTCTGGCTCGCAAAACAACTGGTAAAGAGAGCAGATCAACTTGGAAAAAAGCAAAATTTTGCTGAAAAAAGTGAAAATGAAGATGAAAATGGCAATGAACCCATTATAATTATTGATTCGAACTCAATCAATGAGGATGTGGACCTCAGAATCGCCAATTTGCCTGGCATCGTTGACGATTCCAATGGATTGGACGCCCCAAATTGCTCTGGGATTACAAAGAGAATGGGTGGGAATTCGAGAAATGGCGGGAAATGCCAAGATTCTTTGGATTCGACTTTGAATCAATTGTTTGTGATGGCCGACGACGTTTGCCAAGTTTGCGAGCAGGCCAATTCTGCCATTGAGACCTTCGTTTTTGCCGCCTTCCTCATGTCTGGGATCGTGGGCGCCAGCTCGTTCTTCTTGGGCTTCGTATCTCTTTTTCACATTTCTCGACCTTTGAGTCATCAATTTTTGGCGCTCTTCTCGCAGTTCCTGCTCGCTCTCATGTGCATGGCCAGACTCTTCAACTTCGCCAGAATGGGCCAGGAGATCGCGGACACGTTCGACATGGCCGCCTTGGCCGTGGGCAACGCGGCCAGGAGGAACGGCATCAACGAGCTCAATCACGTGCTCATTTTGTCCATTGTTCAGGACAAATTGAGGAACAAGGGACGACTCAGACCTTTGGGCGTTTTCAAAGTCGACTACAACGGATTGCTGCATCTCACCTCGACAATCTTCACTTATGTCATCATTCTCATGCAATTCAGAATGGCCGAGGTCGATGTGGACGATTTCAAGAACATTTTTAACTATTCAAAGGTGAATTGAGTCCAATTTTCGAGTCCTCGCATTCATTAAGTACAGTGTTTTGCATGCTTAATCAAAACATTTGTTAATGAAATTTCAAGTACACTTTGTCCTTTAAAAAGAGATGTTAGAGCTTTTCCAAGACATAATCTATCTTTGAGGCATATTTTTGACTTGTTGATGTTAAAATGAATTGTCTTTAATTTGCTTTTAATAAACATGATCATTAATAGATAGATATTAGAACGAACTTTAAAGGCTACCAGAAAACATAACATAAATCAGTACTGACGTATCTTTTGACCTTTCCTTATTAGGTTTTGGTATACTCTCTAAACACATATAATATAACACTGTACATAAAAATGTGGCCTTAGGGCATCAGGTAAGTGACGACACAGCAAGAAAAATTTCTCTTCCACTCCTCAGTCCTGGCTCTCCAGAGTCCAGACCAAATCACCATAACAGTAGTACATAAATTCTGAGCCAATTTTAGGCCTTCATTTGTGAAATTGTTGAAAAATCATCGCTTAAATAAAAAATTATTGATCAAAATTGGTGCAATCATTAATAAACTTAGAGCTAGCAAATCAAAATGCTGAGTCTTGGTCGAGCCTTGGGAAGGAAGAGAATGTTATTGTTGGGTCGTTGTGCAAGCTCGGCGGCGGTGGAGGTGGAGGATGTGTTCAGCGACATTTGCCGCGGCCTGGAGCACGAGAAGGGCCAGAGCGAGTTGTCCTCCATCGCCAAGTACTACTTCGACGGCCAGGGCAAGGTCATGAGGCCCATTCTAGCCTTGCTAACAGCCAAAACAATCAACAACCACCTCGGCCTAAGTCCATCATTACATAACTTTTACTTTTTAGTCAAAATTCAAATAAAATCAAGATAAAAATCCATAAATATGTGATTTGTTAAGTGATTTTTTTTGCTTTTTTTGACAGATGAGGATGAGCAGCTGGTGCAGAAGCAGAGGTGCGTGGCCATGGTGGCCGAGATGTACCACACCGCTAGCCTCATGCACGACGACGTCATCGACCGCGCTGACACCAGGCAAACTATATCTAAACAGCATTTATAGAAGATCTTATATTATCATTAATAAAGTCATTAAAGCAGTCATTAAAGAAGTCATTAAAGCAGTCATTAAAGCAGTCATTAAGGAAGTCATTAACTACTTAAACTTTGTTGATTGTCCTCGTAGAAGGGGCAAATTGAGCATGAACAGAGTGTGGGGCCAGAAGCGGTCGGTGGAGGCGGGCAATTACTCCGTGGCCATGGCCACGAAGGAGATCGCGCGCATGGGCGACGTCCAGGTGGTCATGACGATGACCGACATCCTCGAGAGGTTGGTCACGGGCGAGCTGCAGCAGATGGGGAGGACGCAGGACTACGAGGACGTCTTCCAGACCTACATCGACAAGAGCTTCAACAAGACCGCCTCCCTCATGGCCTGCTCATGCAAGGCCGTCGCCCTCCTCGCCGTCAACAAGAACAACAAGAACAAGACCGGGAAGGAGATGAACAAGGAGGAGATGGCCTTGTCCCCCATGGCTTTGCCTGAGAAATCCTACAATTTCGGTCGCAATCTGGGTCTTTGTTTCCAGCTGGTGGACGATTGGCTGGACTTCGTGGCGGACGCGGAGCAGTTGGGGAAGCCGGGCTGCGGCGCCGACCTCAAGCTCGGCTTGGCCACGGCCCCAGTGCTTTTCGCTAAAGAGCAGCACGATGAATTGGATGTCATGATAAAAAGACGATTCCGACAAAGGGGCGACGTCGAAAAGGCGCTCGATTTAGTAAGAAACTCCGACGCTCTAGAGCAAACCATGCAATTGGCGGCCAAATTTGCTGCGGCGGCCAATAATGATATTAAGGGACTGAGGGATTGCGAGGCTAAGAGGGCGCTCAAATCTCTCATGGACAATGTGCTCAACAGAATGAGATAAAAAAAATCTATAATTTCATACTAAATTCGAAAGTTTTTTTCCACTTTATTTTGTGGGCTATGTACGAAATTTGCTCAATTTGGAGAGGATTATGGGATATTTTGAGCCTTTTTTTTAAAATAATGATCGAATTTTCTTCACTGAAATTTGCATACACATTTTTACGTTTGTTGCTCACTTCTATCTGTATGTAATGGTGCATTTGTTTTTCCAAATTTCTACTGCTTCTCCAGAATTAACTAGATATGAATAATCACTTTTTGCAACGTCATTAGTCACTGCTAATGTTGTAACTGACTTAAAGCTCGCATTGAAACGATTATGCTTCGACTAAAGCTGAATGATTCGACCTAACCTTAAGAACCAATTAGTCTCCCTATTAAAAGCTCATTAAGACCTCCAATTAGCCCCAATTAAATAATCATAAGTCATTAAACGTTTTCTGCCAGTCATCCATCTGATAAGGAGCTAGGACATTTTGAACATCTGTGTTTACTACTTCCTCATCAATCTCTCCTTAAAAAGCCTTGTCCAAAACGGAAATGAACACTCAATTGATGTCTTTTGGTGCCTCTAATAAAAAGATCTATAGAATGCAATTGAATTTACTTATCCTAATACTAATTGTCCTCTCGAAAAGCGTTGATTGCGGGTTGCGAGCGTCGAACTTGATGAGCAATTGTCATGACGAGCCCAGTTTGAGTCCGAGCGATTCCATTGTGAAGGTGGAAACAAATGAACAATTGAGCTTTGATGATGGCCAAGTCGTGATTCATGCGGATTCCACTTATTTCCTCCCAATTCCCAAGGCAAATTACTCGAGTAATGGCCGCAACAACTTCTTCTCTCTCGATGTCGAGGTAAGAACTTTAATTGATTATGAGACATCAATTATTATGATTATTATGACATCTTTTAAAAGAATGAATAAAATCTTGTGATTGTTTAGAATGGTGACGGGGGATTTGTGGAGGCGACCCTCTTTTTCAGCGACTTTCGCAGCACTTGCGAACATCTTTTCGACTTCCTGGACATAAATATAGGAACTTTGGAGTACCCCAAGTGGATTCCCTTCAATCTCGTGAATTATTGTGGGAAAAGTGAGCAGAAAACTTTGTTTTCAGAAGGTTCTAGAATGCACTTCGAGTACGATGTGCACAGCAGCCAATCTTGCTCTCATCGAGGCGTTTATATCATCATCAAAGCTAAAATTGATAGTAATGAGACGAATGAAGATGTTATTGATGAGGTGACAAGTACTGAGCAAATGTCCTCATCCACTACTGCTTCGACTTCGACTTCTACGTCTACTTCGACTTCGACTTTGACTTCGACTTCGACTTTGACGTCTCAGTTCACCTCCGAAAATTACTAATGCCTTTTCGTTTTCTGACAGAGCCACGTTTTCTTGCTTTAATTAAGTGTTTAAAGTTTGAAAATTACTGTTTGCTGTCTAAAATATGGTTTAAAATGAGCTTTATGTAACAATTAAAGTTGGCCCAAAAGGGAACGAGAGCAATAAAGTACAAACAAAACAGAGACTACGAAATTTAACCAATATACATACGTAGTACATATTCGTCTATACTTTTCGCGACTTTTGGGCGCTTTTGTCGCGCGAATTTTGGGCGCCTCTCTAATCGCTGTTGCCGGTCACATCGCGTCAGCTGTCGCGACCTCAGTGCGAAGGACGAGACTGGACGAGGCGACGTCAGGCCATTCGTCGATCGTTCTTGTCATTGTCTGCACCGAAGCAGACTGTACTGAAGCACATTACAGAGTGAGTCACAATCTTAAGCAATTACTTAATTACTTAATTAACGAGTCATTAATGAGATAATTGCCATTAGTAGATCAATAATGACGAGTACGTCGCGTCAGCCCGACTTCGGCTCAGCGCTCGCGACACTGCGTCACCTCGGCTCCGCCGAACTGCAAGAACTGCTACAGAACGACGAACAAGTGTTACAACGCGTCCGGAATCTCGCCCAAGTCCTGCTCTTTCAAAGAATTGATTAATTGTCTAATTATTTATCAAATGAAATGTTTTGGTGAAAGTGTTCTTTTGGTTGTAATAGATGAGGGAGTTGTACAGCGAGAAGGAGGTGTTGTTGGCCAGCAACAAGTCTTTGGCCGAGTACAACTTGAGTCTGGAGCCGCGTTTGCTTGAGGCCAGACAGAAGCTTCGGTCGAAACAGAGCGAGGCTTCGCAGCTGATGCAGAGATTGAGGAGCTTGAATGAGGAGAACAGCAGCAATGTCGTGGCCATGGACAGCCACAGCGACCCCGACACGCTGGTGGCCATTCTGCAGGCCGCGCACTCCGAGCTGGAGGAGCAGAGCGACAAGTTGGCCGACGAGTTCGTGCACGGCGGCGGCGACGACAACGTCGACAGCTTCCTCGACGAGTTCCTGGCCAAGAGGAGACTCGCGCATCTCAGACGCATCAAGATCGACAAGCTCAAACAATTGCTCAGTAACAGAGGCAGCAACAGCAACTTCAGCAACAACAGCTTCAGCAGCAACTTTGGCAATAGCAAGAACAACAGCTTCAGCAGCAGCAGTGGCGTGTTGCAGCCGACCAGAGCGGCGCCGCCCGTGCCGCCGCCAGCTGTTTACAATTCGCCTCTGATGGCTCAGAATAATGGACCCAGTCTGCCTTATCCACTGCATCCCTCTTCTGGCATGCCTTCCGGGCCTCCTTTCTGATTGATTGATTACTTCTAATGTAACTAAAAAATCCAATAGCATTCTTCTTGGTGTCATTGATTTCGTGCTTTGATTACTTCGGATTGGAACTGTAAGTACTAGGCATTAGGCATTGCTTCTGACTTGTATCGCTCACTTCGTTCTGCTATCTGGTTCTAGCCATAGTCCCAAACAGATGATGCTAAACCCAATGTACACATTAGAAGAGCACTGTACATGAACGGACCAGAAAAACGAGTTCAAAAGCGAAAGTCACGTGATTCTTAGTAAAGTTTCGTTAACGAGAAGTGTTCAACTAAAACTCGGTTTGATAGACTCTACCACTTGAAAATCCTGTCAAACTCACCAGTCGAGTTCTGGCAGCTTTTTCTGACAGACATTCAATTACACCTCCTTCCTTTTCATATAAGGAGGATTATTTCAGAAAAACTGCAAAATTGCAAAGAAATTCATTTAAGATGGATCGCTTTCTCACATTGGACGAAGTGGAGGAGGAGGCAAAGAGTCGACTGGACGCCAATGCTCTGGGCTACTACAGTAGCGGCGCCGATGCCATGAACTCGCTGCAAGACAACAAGGCCGCATTTAAAAGGTACCAATCAATCGATTTCATAAAACCATTAAAAATAGCCACAAAATACTAGAGAAAAAGGCCAAATTTCGTAGCCAAAATTCCGTTTTCGATGAGAGAAAAATTATTGATTGATATTTAGAATCCGATTGTTGCCGCGGATGCTGGTGGATGTGTCTAATCGCACTCTGCAAACGACGGCGTTGAACACAGCAGTACGGACTCCGATTGGCGTGGCGCCCACGGCCATGCAGCGAATGGCGGCGACGGAGGGCGAAGTGGCGTCGGCCAGGGCGGCGGAGAGCAACGGCAGCGTCTTCGTCCTGAGCACCATTGCCACGGCCAGCATCGAGGAGGTGGCGCAGGCCGCGCCCACCGCCATCAAGTGGTTCCAGCTCTACATCTACAGGGACCGCGAGCTGACGCTGAATCTGGTGAGACGCGCGGAGAAGTGCGGCTTCAAGGCCTTGGTGCTGACGGTGGACGCGGCCTTCTTCGGCCGCCGCCTGGCCGACATCCGCAACTCCTTCAAGCTGCCCGAGCACCTGGGCATGGCCAACTTCAAGGATGTGGGCGGCGACCTGGCCGAGCGCGCCGGCCAGAATGCGGGGGGCTCGGGCATCAACGAGTACGTGAAGCAGCTGTTCGACCCCACGCTCAGCTGGAGCGACGTCCAGTGGCTGAGGGAGCAGACGGCGCTGCCCATCGTGCTGAAGGGCATCCTGCGACCGGAGGACGCCCTGAAGGGCTTGAGGGCCGGGGCCAAGGCCATCTGGGTGTCCAATCACGGCGCCAGACAGGTCGACCACGTGCCCGCGCCCATCGACTGCCTGGACGCCGTCAAGTCGGCCGTGGGGGAGGACGTCGAGGTCTACTTGGACGGAGGCGTCAGAGAGGGCACTGATGTGCTCAAGGCAATGGCATTAGGCGCCAAATTGGTCTTTGTGGGCAGACCAATCATTTACGGATTGGCTGTGGACGGATTCAAGGGCGCACTTAAGGTCCTGCAGATGTTGGATGACGAGCTCGACAGGGCCATGGCTCTCTGTGGATATAGTAATGTGCAGGAGTTGGATCAGAGACTTGTCGTTAAATCACACACTTTTGTCCAATGAAAACGGTTGTAAAATGCATTTTAGTATGAGTACTTTTATTGCATTTTGCATCGATGGTCTTTGGACTCGGCTTTTAAACGATTTTCAATACTAGATCGTCTAGAGGTTTCTTGTTGATCGAAACACACTAGCAAATATTCTGAAGAGTCGCAATCAAATACGAATAAAAAGGTCTACATATATAAACTGCCTAGACCGTTGTTGTAACAGGGCCACAATTGAGGACGAACGGAGTGGTTTGTTCTCACCAAAAGCACATTAGCATGCTATTGAAATGAAATGAAATATTTTCCAAACCGTTGCCAAATTTGGTGGAGACATTACTTGAGGTTTTTCTTAAACAACCATGGTTTTCTGCAAACTTTTTATAAAATATTGAGCCCAGCAATGTCCCAACAAAGCTAACCTAGTAAGGAAATTGCGTGCTTAAAAGAAGCATTTTCATTGAAAGGTACTACTATCTAGTGATCGAACTAACCTCGAGAGGTTAGTCGTACAGGAAATTTCAATTCCGACTGCAGATGACACTGCTAAATGGAAAATTGTCTGGTAAAACTCGTTTCGTGCAATCAACTTTAATTTACATTGCTTTGAAGTTCAACTTTCCCTAGTCTTGTTGCAGTTAAATATGTCAGAGAGTCAAATTTGGAAAAGTGGTAAAAACAAAGATCCCAAATTGTCCGATGTATCGAGTGAGTTTCGCGGTATCCAATTTGACTCTAAGTAAAAACACAAGAGTCCTCGCATTTTGTTGGCTTCCACTAGAACTTTTCTCCATAGTCAGCCATGAGACTCTCACCCTCAGTGACTGAAGCATCTTTTGTGTGTTCCTCCGAGTGCATTGCGTCGTCACTGGTATTTAGCAATGAACCTAGGTCCTCTTCAATCTCTGTGCTCACTGAAGAGTTTGATGCACCTGCGGCTGCTGTTGCGGACTGCTTTAAAGGACCCAATTGAAAGTCTATCTTGGAATCCTTCTGAAAAGACTTCTCCTCTCTATTCATCGTTGAGACATTCGATGACGACTTGAGAGGAGGCAGGTCAGAAAGAGAGCTGAGCTTCGAAGCACCCAATCCAGAATGAGCAATCTTGCTGGCCGAAGATACATTTGTTGTGGCACTCGACTTAGGAATTGCCTCGACATTGTTCTTCGGTCTAGAGCCAGATGTCATGCTCTTAGTCTCTGTCTTACCATTGGATTTGTCCAAATCTCTCCTCTTTCCTCCCTTCTCGGATTCATCTGACGACGTCTTCTCGTCACGGGGAAGCTCCTTGGAATGGCTAATGGGGGCGATCTTTTCTCCCTGCTTGCTACTGCTGCTGCTCTCTTCCTCCTTGACCTCATCCACTCCAGGATCGCTCCTACCAAAAGAAGGGATAGCATAAAACAAGGCATATTGAAGATTAGTAAGTAAGACTCTAGTACCTATCGGTTAGTGTGGGCGTTTCACTGCGTAAAATGGCCACTTTGGAGAGTCTGAGTATTTCGGCTAGAATGGGGGCATTCTTGTCGGCCAAGACGGCCTCGGGCATGCCCACGTCCTCGAGGATGCTCTGGCGCTCCTTGTCGGCGTCGCCGTACTCGTCCAACATGGCCTCGGGCTCGAAGACGGCCGCAGTCAGCTCCAGACCGGCGCACACCAGAAACTCGTGAACCAGACGACACAGAAGTCGGCCCTCCGACGTGCTCAGCAAGGAATGGAGACGGGAACTTGACGACGCCTTTTTCTAGATGGACAAAAAGCAACATGGCATTGACTTTGACTGTATATGGGTAGATTTGTACCTTGACGGCTCCGCTGGTTTGTTGCAGGGCCAGGAAGACGCTGGACCTCAACTCGGCCTGCAACAAGAACACAGCAAGAATTGTGGCAATTAAGGCCCATAATATCATGAAATGGGGATCGCGGATCTCACTTTGATCTTGTGCAAGACGCCGTTGGCCCTGAGCACTTTGATGACGGCGTCCCTGAACTCGTGGTCGTCCTCCTCGCCCGCCGTGGCCGCGGCATCGCTCACCGACGCCAGCGACGACAACACCGACGACGACATCGGCAAATGGAAAATCGGAAGAACGTCAGAAGATCTCGCCGAGTCGCGCGTCCTCTGAATGCGCGCCGCGCCTTGGAGGAATGCGATCAGCTGATTGTGCGTCAGCTGTCGCGACAGCTGACGGGACTCTTTTCAAGCCTTTCGACCCCTAATGACGTTCGTGTCGATATTTCACATTTTTAAGCCCTTTTTATTTGGAGCATCATTATACATTCGCCTTAAGTGGGATATGACGTATGAGACGGTTTAATGGGATTCATCAAGGAAAAAAAATCATTTAAAAAAGGAAAAGAAACAAATTTCCTCAGAATTGTTGATCACAGCAAGCTATGACTTTTTTTGATTAGTTTGAATTTTTAGTGAATAGTGCGCACGTGTTTGTGTGCTCAAAATAAGCTAATAACAAGTACTAATTATTTATTTGAAACCAAATCCTTCTTACTTTTTTATGTTGATTATAAATTGCGTTATCTAATGGACCTATTTGTTTTACGTCACTTCAAAATTAAATGTCTGGAAGCGAATTTCGCCTTTTAAAACCAAGAATGGGCATTGCAAGTCATTTCAAATAAACTCATTTATAGTATATAGTTGTTGTGCTGATCTCTTATTTGTTTTTATGACTCCTCTTCAATTGTGGCTTTCAACGATGACCTGCTTAGCCACTTGCTCCACAATTGCCCACGCCTCTTGCACGGCTCCCAAGATTTTGTGCGGGGGCAAAACTCTCTCCTTGGTCAACTCGATTGTGTAGGAGTACTTGATGTCCAATTGGCCCTTGGCCCAATCTCTGATGGTCCCTGAACTCAAATACAGAAGACAAGCACTGCTACCAGCCCTGTAAAAATTGCCCTGGACCATCTCAGCAGCATCTCCCGCCTAAAAAAATGTAGAAAAATCGCCTCAAATTGCTCTTTTTTAAAGCATTTTCAGTGATTTATAGTACATATATGTTTTTCACCTTAATTCCTAGCTCGAAGAGTTGGGCGTGATCAGGGCTCTCGTTTTGCGTGTATCCCCATGGCAGCAGGACGAGTTGTCCGATGGAGTGCATGGTTAGAAATGCTTTGAAATCGAGATTTGGGTTCTGCTCGAAGAAGTTCTTCACCACCTGCGTCTCCAACTCCGAGAAGGAGGAGGAGCCGTGGAAGGTGTCGCTGCAGGGGTCGGAGGAGGAGCCCACCGTGGCCCACTGGAAGCCGAAGTTGCGGTTGGCGTCCGTCCCCACGCACTCAGAGTCCTCATTACTCGATCTTTAATAAAATTTACATATTATTTTCCATCGAAAATCAATTTTTGCCTACTTCATATCACTTTTTTGTGATATGAAAGTTGAGTTTGGTGGCTTTTTTGGTGAATTTGATGGGAATTTTTGCCTGGTCTTCCTCCACATGCGGTCTTGATCGATGCTGAATTGATAGCCATCAGGATTTAACAGTGGGACAATGTAAAAGTCGATTGAGTCAATGAAATTGTTGCTGTCGTTTGTCAGAAGCTGAGTCGCTGTGAACAGAGCTGCTGGTGCGGTTATCCATTCTCTGGCGTGAATGGCTTCAATCAAAGTTTTATGAGGTTTTAAAATTAAAAAAATCTCTAAAAATTGTTTAAAATTTTGATTTTTTATATGTTTTTTTTTAATGTTTTTCAGTCATTTTTTAGTACTGGCATCTATCCAGAAAGCAGGGTTGGTTCCGCACTCTCTGTTCTTGCAGATCTTGAGCATCCTGATCTCTCTGCCCTCGTAGGAGTGGCCAATCACCTCCGTGGAAGCGTGATCCATCTCTAACATCATTAATTAACAATTTATTTTAATTAAGTTCATTAAATGACCTTTAATTACCTTAATTAATTACCGGCTAGACTAATGACATAATTGTCGATTGCGGTTTGATTGTAGAAGTCGAGGAAGTCGAAGTCGTTCTCAGCCTTGTTCATCCTTACTAATGAGTCTCTCATGCTCTGATCAATGCGACTCTGCACGTCCTCCTCCAACAACTCGTGAGGAATATTCAGGTCGTCCAACTCCTAACCAATCAATCAATCAATCAATCAATCAATCATTATCGATTATTTAAATAAGTTAAGTTCCATTGATTACCTCAATCACTTTTTGCACGTGTTGAGGTTGAACAGCGAGCTCGAGTTGGTCGTATTCGAGACGCCAGACCTCAGTTAGTTCTTGTCTGATTAAAAATGCCACGTCAGCACTTCTTTCTGCGTTCAATTCCTCAATTCTTATTAGACGATGTCCAACATAACTTTTTGTTGTCGCTAATGACAGTGAAAAAATGGCCAGAGCCATTAATAAAATTAGGAAGAAGTTCTTTAAAAGAGTCATTATTGCTTAATTAGTAACAATTATTACTAATATATGAGGTTGATTTGTGATTTTTTTTGTCGAATTTCTTCTCCCTCTGACAACTTGATTTGACACTAATTGCCTAGAGACAAACGCAAATTGCTCAGGGACTTTTTGGATAAATGATAAGAGAAGTCGTGTCATTTAATAAATCTTACATAATTGTACAAGTACGTGTCGAATTTGGGCTTAGTTTCAAAAAACATTTAGATAACAAACATTTATTAATCTGAGCCAGAAATTCGCTTTTTAATCCAAAAATGTCTCTTTTTTTGTTCTTCCTTAACATTTTTATTTTGGAAAGAGGAGCAATAAGCTTTATAGAGCCATGATTGGTATTCATTAAGAGAGAGTAATGCATTAATGTTCTTTGTTTAGCATTGATTTTTGATTGCTTGAGACACATCATTTGCTACTGTTGTCTCCTGCATCGCTGATCGATGCTGGCCCTCATCCAATCAGGACACACAAGCAAAAACATCAATAATAACCACACGTCCTAATAATATGAAGTATGTAGTAATAAACTAATAAGTAGACCGCGGGGAAAAAAGTTAAAACACTAAAAAATATTTTTTTAAATATTTTGGCCTTTTTCAAGAAAGGTAAATATTTTGATC
>JAOXNJ010056533.1:0-12637 GCA_028566655.1 Metis holothuriae
TGATGGTCGGCCGCACAGTGGTATTGATGACACCAAGAACTTATTTCGAGTGGCTCGTGAAATGGCTACTAGACACAAATTTGTGTTTGAGAACACCAGTACAGTTGCACCTGAATAAAACAAGAATCAAGTTCGTTTGTCATAAATCATAAGTGGAGTTTACAGACTCAAAGACATGCTTGGCTAACTAGTACTTGCATTCTGTTGGTGTACTATCGCCGCGTGATGTTCGCTCAGAGTTTTGGAAATAAGACGAATCATTTATTGTCTTTTCCAAGCCTTGATAAGTGATAACCATAAAAATATTAACCTTTGCGCTCTATTCTTCTCTCGCAGACACCCTTCTGGGATGGAATCCGAGGACGATACGTACACACATGCAACAGGGCTGGGTTGTGCTCTGGAATCCTTTACCGAGGTGGAGGAAGTGTCTACTCTCATCAAAAGTCTGCCTGAAACATGCCACGATGCTTCTTACCTTGAGATACAGCTGCAGAGATTCGAAACTGTGCTCAACTGTTATCAGGAGCAGCCGCATCTGCTCGATCCACATCTTCCATCCATGTTGCTAAGTCTTTTGAATATGATGCTTGAGTCGAGTAAAAATGAGACTCAAAAGAACGACGACCTTTGTCACGCAGCAGCGTCGATGGCGGCTCACCTCCTGAAGGTTCGAAAGGCCAAAGTAGCCAACAAGCACTTCCCTCATGAGGTGCATCATTTGCAGCCAGTATTGAGCCTTCTGGAACGACAGGACCACAACTCTATCAAATGGTACAAGCTCCTTTTCTTCCTAATAGTTTATTTTCTAATGGCGTCTTTCTGTTTTATGTAGGAAGACATCGCACGTTTTGCTTTATTGGCTTTCCATGCTGGTTCTCATCCCCTTTGAGCTTCGTCGCTTCGACGGATCTGATGAGGCGACAGAGAAGGGTGATCAAAGTCTTCGTGGGCGGTTGGACGTTGTGATCAAACATTTCTTGGAGTCAAGAAATGCAAACCAGCGTGCAGCTGCCTTTTTGGCCGCCAAGTTCGTCACCAGGCCCGACATGGTTGCCTCAGGCCATCTCAGAAGTTTCATTGACGACATCAACGTTGCTCTAATGAAAAGTGAAAACTTGGAACAAAGGGTGGGAGCCCTTATGGCCTTGGCAGCAGTAACCAAGGTTGGCAAACGCAACGAGCTTGGGGTCGACCTTATCAACAATACACTAACCAATGTGGTTGAAGTCATCAATGTTGGTTCGTCGTCCTCAAGCGTTTTGCTCAGACGCCTCAGACTTAAGACGTTGGCCAGACTTGGACTAATGCTAATGAAGACACGAATTGCATCTTGGCGTTATCGTCGTGGAAATCGATCCCTCGCCATTAATTTAGGTCTTGATCCTTCTGATGACAATAAGTCTGAAGAAGAAGGAGGGGTTAGTGAAGTCGACAATGAGGAGGTAGATGTGCCAGATGCCATTGAGGATGTGATTGATCAACTCTTAAATGGGTTGCGTGATCACAGTACACTTGTTCGTTGGTCAGCTGCAAAAGGAATTGGACGTATTACGAACCGGCTTTCACTTGAAACGGCTGACGAGGTCTTGCCGGCGGTGCTGGAGCTCTGTGATGACAATGAAACAGACGCTGCCTGGCACGGAGCCGCACTTACCATTGCTGAACTCGGCCGACGTGGACTCATTCCGCCAAAGAGGTAAAATGTGTAAAGTACAGCGAATTTAAACAATAAAAGTTCCTTTTGCCAGTTTTGATTTAACTATTTTTTGTCTTGCTGCAAAAGGTTGGAGTCTGTCTTGGCTGCAGTGTCTCCTGCTTTAGTGTATGACGAGAGAAAAGGAAATTTGAGCGTCGGCTCTCAGATCAGAGACGCTGCCTGCTATGTCTGTTGGTCGTTTGCCCGGGCCTACGACTCAAATGTGATTGCTTCCTTCATCGAAGAAGTGTCCAGACAGCTAATCGTGGTCATAATTTTTGACAGAGAAGTCAGCTGCCGCCGAGCAGCCTCTGCAGCCTTCCAAGAACTTGTGGGAAGGCAAGGAGGACTCTTAAAACACGGCTTGGATATTATTACCAAGGCAGATTACTTTGCTGTGGGATCCAGACAGAGAGCGTTTCTAGAACTGAGTGTATTTGTGGCTGACCTGGATACTCAGTATGCAAAGGCATTGGTGGAGCATTTGATTGATGTCAAATTCAGGCACTGGGATGCAAAGATAAGAGAGCTCAGTGCTTTGGCAGTGCAGAAACTTTGCTCCGTCAGTAACGCCAAAGAAGCTATTTTTGAAAGCGGCCTAGAAAGAGTGCTTAAATTGGCTTCTTGTGACGACGACTTATTCGGACTTCATGGAGGTGTGCTTGCTGTCGGCTACATTGTAAACGGACTTGTTCAAGCCAGGAAGGAAGAAGTCAAAGGCGGGAACTCCTCTGTTGGTAGTATTTACGGTAAAATTACATTAAAGTGACATAGTGATGCTTTAATTTTTTTTTAAATTTGGATTCAACTATGATATTGTGTACACTTAAAATTTGGAAATTATTTTTACAGACACCCTCAATTTGGAGCCAATTCGAAATGTTGGAGAGAATCTGAGTGCTCGAATCGCTCTTCGTCCTTCAGGCATAGATCTCTTGCGTCAGGGATTGGCCTCCTACATAGACCAGCTGAGTGCAGCTGCCTTCCCTGTCCACAGCGACTCAGCCACCCTAGATCTCTGGAGAAATGTGCTTCGTAAGTACTGTATATAGCTAATTTTTTGTGTTTTAAGAAATGCTTGGTTTGAAACAACTTTAATCTTTTTTTCTAGTCGAGAGTCTGTGCAGCTCAAACGAAGAGCTTCAGTCCCTAGCTCTTACTGCCTTGCAGAGCTTCGTCTCTTCCTACTACTTCAAGAAGGACGGTTCCTTGAAGAGAGATCAGAGAGATAACTTGCTGTCACTGTTGTTCGAGCTTTGCTCGGAGTCAGAAATTCATCGTAGAGGTGCCGTTTTAGCTCTAGGTAACTTCCCCAAGGCTTTCTTGGAAAACCGCTTCGAGGAGGTGTTACAGAAATTGATTACCTGCGCCCAGATTAGTAGCGAAACCGACAAGTGGGCCGAGGCCAGACGTGACGCCGTGGCTGCCATTTCTAAACTCGTCATTAAGAGCGATACAAAAGAAAACACTTCCACAGGGAGTGTCAAATCGAACTCGCTTCACAAAGTGTACGATCTGCTTGAAACAGGAATGTCCGACTACACAGTGGACAGAAGAGGCGATATTGGCGCCTGGGTGAGAGAATCTTGCATGAACGCCTTTGTCGACCTCACTCTTGCCCTAGTCGACGAGAATGAAGGACCTAATAATGAATTACTGGAGCAACATTTATCATCTATGTTGCCCTTGTTGGCACAACAGGCTCTAGAGAAGATCGATAGGACACGTGGTCTCGCCGCTTCTTTACTGGCAAAACTCGTCTTTTACTCCCCAACTTTGCCTGGATTAAAGCATGTGGAGTGGCTCAGAGGTTCCGTTTTCGGCTACGACATCGACTTGGAGACGTTCAGCTTCAGCAAGGAGGCCGACACATTCCCAATGTTGGTCAAATTGCTCCGTTTGAAGGACTACAGACAGCATGTGGTTCAGGGCTTAATAGTGAGTGTGGGCGGCCTAACTGAGAGTCTCGTTAGATACGCTAGTAAGGCTCTTTATAGTGAACTGGAGAATATGGATGGGAAGGGCTTGGAAGACTTCTTCAAATGCGTCTTAGATGTGTTTGAGAAACATCAACATTTGGATAGAGTAATTCTGCCTCTCTTGAAGTTCTTGGATCTTCTCTTATCCTCAGGTCATCTTGATCCCGTGCTAATGAAGAAAGATTGCGACGAATTCGGCTTGAGACTAATAGAATTGATTAAAAAAGAGATTCAACGCAGCTCCGACCCAGCCAAGTTAATGAGCAGTGTGGCCGTTTTCTGCGCTCTTCTGCACACCGAAGACGAAAGAGTTCGACGCAAGGCCTTGGTGCAACTCTCAATCTTTCTCTGTCACCGCTTCCCGCGCATTCGCGTGTACACGGCCAGTCAGCTCTTCGAGACGTTGATTGCCGTAGATCACGTGGTGGACGAGGACAACTTGGAGAGCGCCCAGAACATCTTGTCCGAGACCATGTGGGACCAGAGCGTGGACGTCCTCAGACCCATCCGTAACAATCTCTGTGAAGTGCTCAACATTCCCACTCCTGCTGTCGTAAAGAAGAGCTAAAAATGAGGCACAATTAATTCATCTATTAACACTCCTTAATCATCAAGCACTTCTTTATTGATATTTGTGCACTGTGCATCGTCCAATCTCAATCTCACACTCATTTACTCATTGTTCCGTCCCTCAATCGCACTTAACCAAACAGAGCTTGCACCTCCACTTCTATATACCAGTCTTATTACAGTAGCTATATTCATTTATATAATTGCTCATTCACAAGTGTTGTTGTAATAAGCGGTGTGTGTCTTTCCTAATAATTGTAGTAAAATGCCACTTTCTTTAAATGTTTTGCTTGTTTGGTCTTGGCACTAATAAAAAACCTTCCTACTTCTACTTTTTTGACCAGAAATACAGTATGTATCTTTTTTAAATATTGTACGTTAAAGGAGAAGTCTTATTTAGCTGACACAAGTGGGTGTATGTAAGGACGGTTAGAAGTGACACTTCTAACCGTCCTTAGTGTATGTAAGCTTTTTAGCAGCATGTTCAAGTGCACATCTTTCATTTCCTTCAATTTGCAAAAAAAAAAAAAAACAGTTTTTAAGAAAGCATTCGTTACGTAACAGGCCTCGTTATTGTTTACATCCAGTTCAGCTGTGGCGCGTCAGCTGTCGCGTCAGCTGTCGTCAGGCGTTGCATGGGTGACGTCAGCTGGCCTTGGGCCGGACCCCAGTGGCCGAGGACGACCGAGGCCCGTCCACACTTCGAAAGGATTTTCCACTCGTCAAGAATCATTGTAAAAGCTACAAATCATTATGGTTAATCACAAATTATCTCTACTTCTTTTCTTGTGTGCCTTTCATCTCATTTAGCAGTCGCTACCTTTAGATTTGGGCAACGATCGGTTCTGTGTCAGGAAGTCGGCCCAGATCGCCTTTCACTGTCGGTGCACATCCAGGCCACTTGGCTTTGTCAAGTTATCAGTGAAAATTTCTGTCCTTTTCTCTTTTTTTACTGTCAAAGACAACGTCATCGATGGTATCTCAATCTTTTCCTACATTTTAACGGTCTGTGTAGGTCGAACAATGGCGTCATGAATAATTGATTGCAATCGTGTCCAAAGTATCATGGGAAGTATTGGCCCTTCGATTGATCGGAGCCCTCCTTATCTGTAGACATTCCATCATCAACCGATGGAATTGTGTCTACATGAATCCTTCAGTTGTGTACACAGAGATCGGTTTGTGCAAGGCCTTACGATTAGACGTAATCAGAGCCTTTTCTAGTTTGCTTAGACTTAGTCAGCATTATAATTGCTTCTGCTATTGAAGCTATTAAAAGTCTGTGTGCAAACATCTATTGTATTGAGTTATATTGAAATGTTTCTTATCGTCGAGCGTTCTCTGCTTTCAGGTTCGACTGCAAACAAGGAACTAATTGCTTCTCCACACCAAAACCGTTAAAAAGGGCAGTTGAAATAATTGCGTGATGTCGACGGCGTCGGAGTCGGACGAGAACCACGTAGGGACGCCGGACTCGCCCTCGTCTGCGACCCCGAAGGCGACGACGCGGCCGCCGCCCACACGGACGACGACCACGAGGGCCGCCGTGGCCAGGGCCACCACGGCGGCCGCCGTGCACCCCCTGGGCATCCAGGGCGTCCGTGGTGCCCAGGCTGGCCCTGGTGGCCAAGGTGTAGTCAGACGAAAGGGCTCGGAGTGGGAGATTTTGGGCAGTCTGGAAGCCGGCATCGAATACAGCATCATGCCCAAGAAAAAGGAGGGGTTTCTGTCCAAGAAGCGAAAATGGCCCCTTAAGGGATGGCACAAGAGGTATGAATTCCATCTTTGATCATGTATTGATGTAAATGCTTAATTTTTGATTGATTCCTTCAAGATACTTCATTTTGGAGGGCGGCTTGTTGACCTACGGCAAGACCGCTCAGGATATTGCTCGAGGTCGCACTCACGGTCGGATTGACGTTGGGGCCGCTGTCATCTCGGCTAAGACGGAGTCGTTGCGGATTGACATCGACGATGAAGAATACATTCACCATATTAAGGTGTGACACAGTTTCGATCGTTTGGGAAAGCAGTCTTTTCAGTTAATCAGTAATTACTATTATTTCCAAACGGTCTACAGATCTAGGGCTAGTTGAGTGTTTACTGCTCTCTACTACATTGATTGAAGGCCTTGTTTACTCCATGGACAAACTTTCCTGAGAAACTTGGTCAGTAGAACGAGGCTCAGATCACGCTCAAATCAAATCGATATGCATGTAGCTTTCGTTACACAAATTAATGGGAAAAGTTTGATATCGAGATTTGATTGTGCTTTCAGGTAAACAACTTGGAGACTTTTGGAATCTGGTTGGAGCAGCTGAAGCAACACAGACTTTACCGACAACACCAGGCCATTAATTCGTCCTCGGGCTCTGCCAACAGTCCAGGCAAGAAAAGCCACACATTTCGTCTCACTCTTGTCTCCGGAGGTTTTGCTTATTAATGCGAAATTACAAATTGCAGAAACTGACGCCCTGATGTCATTGGGCAACGCTCCCCAAGTCTCGGGCTTCGGTGCCGCGTCCCCACGCAGTTCTCTTCCTCGCGGTGCCCGTGCTCCATCCAAGTTTCAACAAGATTTTGCCACAATGGAGGACAATTTGACTACTCGGTTGCTCAACATTCAGCAACATGCTGTGGCTCTGGCCCTACTCACACAGAGAGCAGAGGATGAGCACAACGCTGCTCTGGGCCAATCAGGTCAGTTTTTCATTTAAATATCAATAACAAGTAGCGTTAATGGTTAAAGGATATGATTTGACTGCACAATCAAGTTGGTAATTGGGAGAAGCTTTGGATACATTTGCTTTCTGATATGTGCCTTCTTAGCTGTGAGACGTGTTGCCCTTCACGCTTCACTCTTCTCTCTGCCTGGCAGGGGTGGGTACGTGTCTCTGTTTGTTTTTCCTCTTTTTTTTTTTTCCTAACTCACAGTTCTACATAACGTTTGGAGTCAAACAAAGCGTCTAACACATAGTCCTTGAATATTTCTGTCAATGGGATTAATAAGACTAGTAACCGCAGGGACGGAGTTGAATAACCTTTGACGTCTTTTTGTCCTTTAAAAGTTTTAATGTTCAATATATGTACCAGTATTTGTGATTAAAAGCTGCTGTGTATGTTTTTCTCTCTTATTGTTTTTCGTTTTTTTTTCACAAGTGCTGTTTGTCTTAATTGATATGTTTCCTTGCTATAGGTACGAAGGCGAAGAAGCTGTTTGGACTGCGCAAGAAGAAGTCTGCGGCGGCCAACATGAAAAGCAGTAGCGACCAAGGCAGCGGATTTGCCGTTCCTAACAGTCGTTCGAGCACATTGACGTCAGAGAAGCAGATGAACCCCGCTACAGTGACAGCTATTGAACCTGGTGAAAACAACGCCTCATGACGATTCAATATTCGATTAATTATGGTATTTTTCATATTGATTATGTCGTCTTATCATCTCAGAAGTGGATTCTTCATCCGGATCGACTCTGTCTCACATGTCGTCTAGTCTGAGCGCCTCAAATCCGTCGTTGGTGTCAGGTGCGTCCTCGGTGTCGGGCTCTGTAACGGCCAGCAACAACGGCTCTCAACAAGCTTCGTTGCCTAGTCCAAAGCAGAGTGCCTCTAGACCCATTTCGTTGCCTGCTGATACAACCAGTAAGAACGCTACAAAGGCCAATTTGGGCTCCAGTCTGAGTGTGGCTTCGAACTCGAGCACTCTGACAGCCGCCTCGAACACCACGGCGGGCACGTCGTCTGGCATGGGCTCCGAGGTGTCGTCGGCGAAGAATGTGTTGATGGAGCAGCTTCTGCCCTCCACCAGGGACGAGATGATGAACATTGCACAGGAGATTCACGTGGACGTGTCCAATCTTCTTAGATGCTTCACTGCTGATCGAGACAGACTAAAGGCTAGTCTCGAAGCCATCGAGTTTTCCAACAAATCTTCCACTATGGGCAACAACAGTCAGGTGGCAATGATTGCTTCGCTTCGTCAAGCCTTAAATTCGGCATTGCAACAGAATTCTCTAATGAAGGCCAGACTCCAAAAGATACATCTCGACTCCGAAACTGCCGACTTGCCGCCGGTAAAATCCTTGTTTTAGCTGACTTTAAAAAGTGTTTGAAAGCATTTTACTTCGTAATTCATGTAGGTGCCAGCAGCCAATGTGGACACTTTGACACGCGATATGAAGCATTCGTTGTCGTACTCGTCGTCGTGCATCTCTGAGTTCTTCGATGCACGCGAATACGGCTCAGATCAACAGGCGCCCTCGGTTTACAGCTCCGAATCAGAGGAGACGGGAAGCAACCCCAGCGACACCGAAACATCTGATGACGACCAAGTATTAATATTTTTATTAAAGAACATTGTAAGTTTCAAAAGAATCTCTCACTTATAAATTTATACTTTTGCTACAAGAACTTTGTGGAGGCCTTGTCTCCTTCTGCTTTAGTGACGACTGGCTCTTCCAAGGAGAATGTCTTCTCTCTTTTGGCTTCCAGTCCAACGCAGTCATCGACTGCGCTGTCAAATCAGAACGTCTCCTCGGCCTCACCCGTGCACTCCAAGCTCACAGAGATGACTGGCAGACGCCAAAAGTTGCCTGTGCCCAAGACCGAGACCGAGGGAATCAATCTATGGAACCTGCTCTGCAAGAACATTGGCAAAGATCTCTCCAAGATTTCTATGCCAGTCACCTTGAACGAGCCTCTTAGCGCTCTTCAAAGGTCATTTAACTACACCAGAATTAATCATTATCTTTTTTGTATTCTTGAAAATGTTCAAAGGATTACAATGGCATCTTTGTCAATTTGGTTCCAGATTGTGCGAGGAACTTGAGTACTCGGAGCTGTTGGACAAGGCTGCGTCTGCCGACACGGAGTTGCAGCGCATGACTTGGGTTGCTGCCTTCGCTGTGTCTGTGTATGGCTCGTGCCAGGCCAGAGCTGGTCACAAGCCCTTTAATCCTCTGTTGGGAGAGACATTTGAGTGCGTTCGTGAGGATCGCGGCTTTAGATACGTGGCCGAGCAGGTCAGCCATCACCCACCTGTATCGGCCTGCCACGCCTCGGCCACCAACGGCAAGTGGACCTGGGAGCAGGAGTTGAGGGTCAAGACCAAGTTCTGGGGCAAGTCCATGGAGTTTCAGCCTCTAGGAAGTGTGCGTGTGGTGTTGAATGGCAACGAGGTGTACGAGTGGAACAAGATCACCACCTGCATCCACAATTTGTTCGGCGGCTCTGACCGCTGGGTCGACCTTTACGGCCAATGTGTCATCAAGGCCAAACGGCTGACGGCGCGCATCGACTTCGTCAAGGCCAGTTACTGGTCCAACAAGGGACACGAGATCTACGGAACCATCGTCGACAAAAATGGTGATTCAAATAAACTCATTAGGGTAAGATGAACCAATTAATCATATTAATTCTTCCAGAGCAAGTGCAGCAGCATCTCTTCGGTAAATGGAGCGAGGCCCTTTACTGTGGGAAGGCTCCTTCGTCCAAGTGCATCTGGCGCCCTGCGATCTTGCCGGCTGATAGTGGTCTCTACTACGGATTTTCTAGATTCGCTATAGAGCTCAATGAGCTCCTTGAGAGCGAAAAGGATTTGCTGCCTATTACCGATACCAGATTCAGACCTGACCAACGACTCCTCGAGGTGAAGCATTTCAAATCTTTAAAATAAACATCTAGTAGAAAGTAATTTGGAATAAAAATTCTTGTTTTAGGAGGGACAGATTACTGAGGCCGAGAACATGAAGTTGAAGTTGGAGCAAAATCAGCGTGAGCGTCGTCACGAGATGGAGGCCCGAGGAGAAAAGCACGAGGCAAAATGGTTTGTCAAACTCGACGAGGAGAAGTGGCAGTTCAATAAACGATATTGGAAAGTCAGGGCCAGGGAAAACAACGAAGGATTCGAAAATCTAGACAAGCTCTGGTGACCTCCCAATAGTATACTCGTATATGGTCAGTTTTAGGCCTTGAGCAAAAGCTGTTATCAGATCAGTCAACGAAAAACGTCATCAACGATTCGAAGCATACCGATTTTATCTCTTCATCAAATGAATCCAAGTTAATTCACTCACCTTAACTCTTTATTCCTTCTTGAATTCTCACTCAATTTAGGGTTCGTCCTAGGGGAGTTGTCGAGTGATCGACGAATATTAACGATTGCGCATCAGTGAATTTTGCAAAGATTGTGTTTTGAAAACATGGTTGATTCATTACGCGTTCAAGTTGTGAATTTGTCCTTAGAGTTCTTCTCAAACCATTGAAGGTAGAAGATTTTCGAATACTGTGATTGGAAGAACGATCAAAATGTAAGTCAACGATAATCTTCAGATAATTTGAGCACCATTGAGATCAGCTTTCAGAGCAGCATGCAACAGAGGAAAGAAAAGAGAGGGAGAGAAAAGATGTTATGACTTACTGGAAAGAAACTGTTATTGGCATTGGAAGAAAAGCTCTCTTTAGAATTGTCTTCATTGATTTGAGCATTGCTTGACTCGAGTAAAGGGAAGCGATAACTTTTGGACATGGAGGAATCTTCATCAGAGAAGAAAGTCGCAAGAGTAGTTTCTCTCTTCATTACAGCTTTGGTTGTCATCGTCGTCGATATAGTCGTTGTTGTACTTCCCGTCGTAGATTGAGTAGGCATCCTCTCGAACACGGACCTAAAGTAAGAATTAACTGTGAAATTTTCTTTCTTTTACCAAAAAACTTCCAATTATAAACTTTTTAAAGTAAAATATGACCTGATGTTGTCTACAACAGTGACGCTGTAAACGCCCTGCACCGGCCTCATGTAAATGGATCCGTCCTCATAATGCGACTGAAGAGTGGCTCTGTACTCGAATCTCCGCTGAATCTCCGTAGCCGTCAACACAAGTCGAACATTCTCCTCCTTCTTAAGCACCAAAAATCGTAAACAATCTCAACAAAAGCTCTAATTGATGTTTGCAATTATTATTCTTACTAGGGGCTGTACGTAGCCGATTCTGACTTGTCTTATTTGGTGCTGCACTCGTCTCTGGCCCCAGCGCAAGTGGACGACGGTGCGGTTGGGGAAGTTCACCTCCACCGCGGCCCCCTTGGCCAAGTTGTGGTCCACGTCGAAGTTGATCCACTCGTGCAGACACAAATTGACTCGCAAATACGTCTTGTTATTGTGCTCAGTTCCTTCAATTTTGGCCAAATAAGAGCCATTTTGAAGCAAACTCTCATTGCCCAATCTTATCTAAGGACAAGTAGCACTATTAAAAGATATTTCAGTAATGTTTTTAGTATATGACTTGATTATAAGGAAATGCTTTACTTTGGTGTGCAGTTCCGATCTGAGTCTTCCTTTGACAAAGTCACTTAACACGACTTTCTTAGGACTCATTTCGACGAGCAACTCGCCCTCAGTGGCCAACACTGCCTCGTCCCTGGCCGAGACGACGATCAAGCCGTACTGCTCCTTCAGGTACAGTCCTCCCAGAGCCAGTATTGAAGTCTGAATGAGTAATTAAGGTTCATTAATGAACTCATCATTAGTCTAAAGAAGCAAAAATTTTAAGGGATTATTATGTGAATTTGATTAGTACCTCTTCAAAATCTCGTTGTTTTAAGGGCACTTTGTAGAGCCTCTTCCACTCCTTGTCCAGCTCGACTTCGGTCCTGGCCACGAACACGTCGTCGTTGTTGACGGCCACGACGGCGTCGGGCAGGGCCTGGAACTGCTGCCACCTCATCCAATTTAATCTGGCCGAACTCTCTTCATTAATCAACAATTGGAACTTATTCTTCAGCAAAATTTGCTCCGAAACAATAATGCGACATTGCCAAAGCGTCTCGGGGCCCGCGACGCCCGCGTGATACGCGTGGTCAATCTTGGCCGCGTTGCTCAGGCCCAAATCGTCCTTGGAGGTGAGGCGGGCGCGACACACGTACTGCGAAGGGGCCACCTTCACCGAGTGAACTAGGGGCAACGCGTCGTCTGGGGACACTTTTACCTATTACATGTCCATGAATTATGTAATTATGTTAATCAAAATTGATTGATTACTTAATTATATAATGATGTTTAGTGAACAATACCCAAAGAAGTGCATGGGATCCTCTGAGACGTCTGTCTTCGCCGAGGAGTTTGGCGGGCACGCCGCTCCTCTCGGCCACGACGACCGCCGTGAAGCAGAGATGGAGCAGACAGACGTGCTTCATGATGGCTGAGAGAGCAATGAGCGAATGAGCTGCATTAGTTTACCTTTATAAGTGCAGTAAGGGCGAAGGAGGGAGCTAGGAGTGCGAAACGAGTCCCTTGGGAACGGAATCGCGTGCTTGGCGCTACACAGATCTCTCCAATCTCCACTAAACATATTTACTTATACTGTAGTGTATATGTATTAATAACAGCCTTTATT
>JAOXNJ010056644.1:12472-23525 GCA_028566655.1 Metis holothuriae
AAGTGTCGATTTACATTGTATTATTCATTTATATGTACAGTGTAAACATATTTTTAAATTATACCTATGTAATGGTACGCACGTATGTTATCATATAAATATATCATTAATATTGTGTATTGTGATTGGGAATGATGGCTCAAATTTTGGCGACCGTTTGTACATCCCACATTGGAAATGGAAGAATACGTAGCTGGACGCAGAAGATACGCCATCCAATAGAAAATAGGTATGTTTGTATTTTCTCACATTTCTACAGCTACATTTAATTGCTACAAGACATTCAACATTTATGTGTGCAGGAAAACGGAATTAAGTGGATACAACATTTTGCAAATCTATCTCCATTTTAGTACGATAATGCAATATAATCAACATAAGATACAATTTTAAACGCAAGTATAATTTTTCTATTAAATATCATAAGTGAATCATTTCGAGTGTAGGTGGGAAGCATAACATGCAAATCGCGTGTGTCTAGCTTTAACACTGCCAAAAGGGAATTGGGATTGACTATGTTTACTGTAATTGACAATTTGATGGTAATAAAAGTAAGTTAGTTAAAGCAGGGAAGATTGCATTAACAAAAGTGCTCAAGCCAATTTCGGAGTTTTATACCATTACTATCATTACAATACTACCATTACAAACATGTTCTAAACACTTGCATTTTAAACATCAATTGCTACAACATCAAAAATACTTTGAATTGCTTTACGACGAGTCTCCACAAAGTTATCCCACTAATGATATTCACATCAATTCAAATCTTCCAAGTGCTTTTTTTTCTTTAGAACTCAGCTTAAACTCAAGTTTCATTTGCATAGTTTTGTTACTTTTTGTTAGTGCAGAAAACCTTTAATGACTACACCGTTTTTTTGCTACTGCGTTAAGAAAATTAATTGGAGTAGTGACTTTGTTTTGGATTAAACATACAATTTTCAGTGTAGCAAGTAGCTCGGCTCATTTTTTTTCGTTGTCACGTTTTGCGTGAATTTGCAAAAAAAAGTGAACAACTTACAAGGTGTTATTTGGCAATATAATACAAATTAGATTGAGTGTTTTGCCAATCTTTAGTAAAAAGGCCTTCGGCCTTCAAAACGTTTTCAATTCTCATTTAAGTGCTTAATTAGAACATTGCCAATTATACTTATCAGTTAGTTTTGCCGTTTCCCTTCTTGGCGGAATTATCTAATTCCACCAATATAAGTCGTTAAAAGAATAAGCAATTAATTTGTAGAATGTTTAGTAGTAATTAAGTCAGTTACAATTACCTAGTGAACCCGAAAGGAGTGATCAAAGTGCTGGAAATTCACTTTGACTAGTATAATAAGCTACTTTTTACAATAGAAATTAGTTTTGTCCTCCTCTCAAATTGCGAATTGCGATTGTGATGCGGTGGATCTCACTCGTGCAACTTGTGCCATTCGGCAATTTGGCGTCTGGGCGATGCTAGCACCTCCTCCCAATGATGGCGGGCGCTGCCATCGCACTTCGAGCCACCCAACTCCAGTCGACCAATGATCTATTAAAGGCAATTAAATGAGTAATGAGATGATCATTATAGAAAAATACTTAAGTGATTATTGCCTCGTTCTTAGTGACCCTGTCCCAGTCGAGGAGCTGAAGCTCGATGCTGATGCTCTGCACGCCGTGCTCGTGCAGGTCGAGGTGGGGCAGGTCGAAGACGAAGGACTCGTTGAAGACAGGGTTCAGCGTGCGCTTCTTCACGTGCGTCTTCTTCTTGCAAATGCGCTGACCGTTGCAAAGCAGATACAGCTTCACATAGGGGTCTGCAATAAAAAATCAATACAATTTACATATATTAATGTAATTGTATGTATGTACGTATGTATGTATGTTTATTAACAGTACTAAATAAAAGGAGTTAATAATTTGATTATTTTTACCAGAGAATCCGGTGATGTCCATTTTGGGAAGATTTCTGGCCTTGAGCACCACGGCGGTGATCCTGTTGGCTGCGGGCTGGTAGCAGAGCGAGACGAGCAGCTCGCCCCTGCCCTGACTCTTCAACTTGAGCGACCTGGGCGTGATCTCCTGCGCCACCGTGATGGCCTTCTGGTCGCTCGTGGCCAGCTCGTAGTCGGAGAGCTCCACCACCAGCTCGCCGATCACGTCGTCTCTCGAATAACGGTCGAAGCTCAGCACCACGAAGTGCAAGGTCAGCTTCTGTTAAACAAAAATCAGTATTTCAAACCAATCCAACCTACTTTGTCAGAGGAGAACATAAATTTGTTATATACATATTTACTTTTCTTTACTATACTATCGATTTTCATCAGTCAAGTACTGTATGTACTAGAGCCCTTTCAAATTGAGAGCACCTTAAAGAGGTCACACAACACTGATTTTATATTCGAAAGTGGACCTCGGAACAGTCTAGATACTTGATAACAACTCATGTGACCATTTTCATCTTTTTTTTTTACTGGCCCTGGACCTATTTATCAAAACTATCACAAACCTCCATACTTTGTTATCTGATGATTTTTGAACATTCGCCAGGGCAAAAGACCTTTTTTTTGCTATTGAGCGACATGTGCTCGATGCATTCTCGATTTTTACCTCAAAACATGCTTAAGACTATTGACTATAAAATTATATGGTTAACCGTATCTGGTGGTCTCTAAATAAGAATTTTAGCTAAAGGTCTGAGCCAAATGTGAAGGTGATTTGCGCATCTGGAGAGAGTGTGCTGGAAGGAAGCCGGCTTTCCCCGTTCTTCCATATGGAGGGGCCTTTTGCGTTGCCATGGCGAGCCTAGCTTTCTATCTAGGCCTCTAGAAAGGCCCTTTTGCTGACGTCATTGGCTTCGGAGGAAGCTCGCACGTAATGGCAAATAAGAGAGCCTTTTATACGTATAGTGTGTCATTCATTGATGTTTCCAGATGCGTGACCTGCACGGTGTCGAAGTCGATGCCGTAGAAGGTGAAGTCTTCGTCGTAGACGGGGTTCAGCGTGCGCCGCATCACGCGAGTCTTAACCTTGTGCTGCTTCTCGGGCAGCAGCTGCAGCTTCACATAGGGGTCGCTTCAATGAAATCAATTAATTATTTAGCAAGAAGAAAAGAAAAGTCGTTGATTCTTTGATGGATTGGAAAACCTGCTGCGTGCATTGGCGTCTTTGGCGGGAAGATTGACGCACTTGTTGACGGTGACGACGAGCGCGTTCTTCTCGAAGCAGTAACGCATGCTGAAGTGCAGCCAGCCGAGCTTGTTGTCGTTGTTGTTGTTGGTCTCCAGGGCCGAGGAGTGGCGACGCATCTCGTTCCGCTTCTTCTCCTCGTGCTCCTCGTTCCTGGCCTCCAGGTGGGCGTGCTGGTGCCTCAGCATGAAGTCGTCCGAGCTCTCGGACGAGTAGTTGACCACCCCGGGGGGGCTCTTGGCCCCGGTGGGACTGGGACTCTTCTTCAGGTAGTGCGCGCCCTTGTCGGGGTTGAAGACCGGCGTGGACTTGCGGTGCTGGCCGTGATAGGCCGTCAGGGGGTTGAAGTTGGCGTTGTAGGTGGCCGCCATCATCTTCTTCTTGTGGCGCCGACGCTGCGACTCCGACTCCGACGAGCCCCAGCGCAAGCAGCAGCACGCGAGGCAGCCCAGGCACGCCAGCACCACTACCAGGGCCAGAGTCAGGGCCGCCACCCACGGGGCTATTACAATAACCATCAGTTAATCTTAAGATATGTGACATAATTTTGACTACGAAGAGAGATTTAAAAGAGTTTTTACTGGCTAGTATCCCCGTGTTAGTGGCGATGGAGTGCCAGACGGCGTCGGCGCCGGCCTTGTTGCCGGCATCGACGGCCGCCTGGTCGCCGTCGGCGACTCGCTTGACCAGCTCCTCGAAGAGGGCCTCCTTCGCCATGGCCAGCTGGAAGACCACTGCGACAATATGGCCAGAAAAGAAAGCCAAAAACCTCCCATGGGCCTGCCATGGCTGCCCTCAGGCGAGTAACAAGTGAGGCGGCCAAAGGAAAGCTGCACGTCCGGTTCTTCATTGGTTCGCTTCTCAGAGGCCCAATTAACAAACGGCTTAGATATGTAGGTACAATTTACAATATGCTTGGTTATGTGGTCCAACAATAAGGCCACAGAATACCTACATCACGTGGCCAATTAGCTGAACGATTCCGGGAGGCCTAAGACATATAAGTAAGGGCTTCATTCTGAGACTTTTCTCACAATTGTCTTTTAAAAATGTTTTGACCTAAGGCTCTGGCCCTGAATAGATCGAGGTCACACAGGCAGTACATGCGTAACTAGCCTGATTCTTGGGACTTTCAAGTCTTTCCACTATGATTGCTGAATACAAATTTACAATACAGCAGTGATCAAGAGCCAAGAATTTAGAGGTGATTGAACCACAGACTTTATTTAGTCCACCGAAAATTCAGAAAAAAAATGTTTTCATCTTTTTTCTTTTTAAACTGTCGTCAAAAAACGGGTTGAGCCTCTTTCTAATGCTCCTTTTCTACGTTCTCGGAGGAAAACGGAGTGTACATGAAAGTTACGACGTCACAAATACATCGATTTAGAATAGCAGCCACAAATTGTGCTCTCTTCTTACACACCAATGAGCCCAAGGGAGGGGATTCTCACACTGCTATTTTGTCGTCCAATAGCTAAACAGCTTGCCTCGTACATTGTTTACCCTCTTTTCCTACCAATACAGTCTCTTTAGAGCCAAAAGGTGATCAGGTTAGTCAGAGGTCTAGCTAAGCGAAAACGGTTTTCGCACATCAGACCGCAATTACGATTTGTCCTTACGCTCTACGCTTATTTGTGGTTTTGCTTCAGTTAGTTCATGTGAAGCTTGACATTCAAGCTCTCCACATACGACTGGTGCAACTTAGACACGAAGCTTGGATCCGTCCTAAGCAGATGGTCGAGTGCCTGTAATTGACCAAGGAAAATCCATAAATAAATCAAAATTTTAAGATAAAGACTGAGGTCATACCTGGACAAATTGACTCTTAGTAAGAGGAGTAACTTCTAAGTCAATTCCACCATTGGTGTCCCTCAGTCCTTGTTGTCCACCTCGGTTTCCCATGAGTACCATGGGGCTGAGTAATTCGGCCTCCTCTATGACATTGAGTTGCTTGGCAATGGGACTTGCGGCCGCAGCACGGACCGAGGATTTTTCCAATTCCGCAGCCGTGGGCGCCTGCGTAGGAATGGGCGGCAGTGATGGCATGGGAATTCCGGGAGGCAATTGCATCTTCGACGGCTCATTGAGAGGCTTGGGGCTGTGCATACGTTCCTCAATGGTCGCCAAGGAGTGGGCTGAAGGATTCTTCATCAGCGTCGCCATCAGCTGAACAAATGAATGAAATCATCCAATGAAGCAACTTAGAAATGAATTGTCTAAGCTTCGCAAACCATATTGGGGCTGGCAGCCGTCTCGGGCGGCACAGGTCCACGTTGTTCTTCTTGCTCTCGCACCTGTTGGTTTTGTACAAATGGAGCGATAGCAGGTGCCTTGTTGACAGGGGGCATCATATGCCTCATTTGCGGCGGCAAAAAAAAGGGTGTGCTGTTGCTGGCACTGTTCTCCTTGTTATCGATGGGCACGGGTCGCGGTTGAGAGTGGAATGGAATGGCATTCGGGGCCGAAAAGGCCGACTGATGCACAGAGGCCTGAGCGAAAAAGGCAGCTACATTGCCACTCGCATCGTCTATCTTCGGTTCAACTGGAGCAGCATTCGGAGGCACGTTGCTCACTGTAAGAGCCGAGTTCAGCATCGCACTCAGCTTGTTAGCACCCCTCGGGTCCACTTGCCCGTTGTGAGCGCTATTTTCGAGAAAAGTTCAGGTTAACAATTTGAAGCTTTCATCAGTGAAAGAAGCATAGACAAGTACGAGTCTTTGATGGAGGCCAAGTTGAGCTTGGCAGCCAAGTCGTCGTTGGCGTTGTGCTGCGGCGGCTCCTCGTGGTGCCCCTGCTGCGGCGTACGCTGCCTGGCGCGCATGCGCGCCTTCGCCGTCTCCACCAGCTCCACCATCTTGGCGTGAACCGTCAGGCACGTCGACTCCTCGTAGAACCACAAGCCACAAATAGCGCCGTCCTAAAAAAGGCAACCAAATCAATTCTAGGTTAACTACGAGTAGTAGAGCATCCCCATGAAAGCCTGTTGTTTTGTGCCTTGGTCTTGTAGAGGATGAATGGCTGCTGCAGCATGAGCTCGAGATCGGGCGTGATCGTCTCCACCAGGTTCTTGGCGCTCAGCCGGTTGAGGATGAGGAAGCCGAAGAGCGGGTCGCTCTCGCGCTCGTACAGGAAGAAGGTGCCCTCCGTCTCCGTCTTGCTCCACGCAGAGCTCTCGCAGTCGTACAAATACTGACACACCTAAACGCGCAATGAACTCAAACGATTCTCACTTGAACAAAGCAAAAGCAATAAAAATTGAGCTTTTTACGGAAGCGTGGGAAGTGATGATGCGTTTGATGTAGGGGTCGATGCGACGCACCGACTTCAGGTTCATATTGGGGTCCGACATGGCCGACTTGTCCGAGGACGCCGACGAGATACGCTGCAATCAAAGGACGCGCTCCACCGAAGCCAGCTACTCCGCAGCCAAACCTTTTTGTTGTGATATCTCCCGGTGTGACCAGCAAAGGCTTCTCGAAAAGCGCCCGAGTGCCCGCGAGAAGAAAGCTCGTCAGCAAATCAGCGCGCGTGTCTGGCGTCAGCTGACGCGTCTCGACCAATCAGAGCACAATTCCCGTCTTGGCCTCGACCAATCATCGCACAGCTTTGGCTCTCAAATGAGGAGAATCGACCAATGAGGGGACGCGAGACTAATTGCAGCAGGTCTTTCTCCTCGTCTATTGTACCTATGTACACGCGACGTGTCTGGTCAGATGGCAACAGCTGAGGCGCAGACAAGTAGGATTGTATACCACCTTTTTATTGCCCAGAGCTCTTTGTGTGTACAACGGAGTCTCTGCTCTCAACACAAGTGGGAGGAATGGGCTGCGGCCGATCGGGTAGGAGCGATTAGAAGTCGGCCATGGGCGAGAGGGGCGTCATGGCCCTGAACGTCAACAGCGACAGCAACGTGTGCGCCGAAGAGGAGTCCAATCTGAGCTCCATCTTCGAGACGGCCTACAACGCCTCGTCTAACGGCAACGCCGTCTCCGCCCACCCCGCCTCGGCCTCGCTCATGGACGTCGTCGACTCGGACAACAGCAGGCTGTTCGCAGACAGCGAGGACGACGAGGACGTGGAGGAGGCCATGGCCAATCTCAGGAACGTCTGGGCCATGAGCAGCAGCAACGACGGCGACAACGGCGCCTCCAACTCGCGCTTCGCCCTCTACCCGTCGTCCTCAACCCGAAACGTGCGCGACGACGAAAACGATGTCGACAGGTTAACTACCTTTCGTACTTATCTTAATATTCTGTTTAGAACTACTTTTCTAAATTATCGGAATGCGACACAGAATCTTGTCCGACACCTTGACGGCGTCGGAGGCAAACACAAGCCTGACGGTGGACACGGATGCAGGACCGTCCGTGCTGCTCGAGCCCCTGGACGTCGATCTCCTCTACGACGACTACCTTCTGGATCGCCAGAACATGGACAGCTTCCTCGACAGCTACATGGGCCCGTCTCCCTCCATGAGCACGTCGTCGCAGTTGTTGCGCCCCAGGAAGCGGCCGAGGTCGCCGCCGCCGCGCTACGACGAGGCCGTGCGGGCCATGGGGTACGTCAGGAGAGAGGAGAGACACAAATTCCGCAAGGGAAGCGCCACCAATCAGGTCAAGTCATCCACTAAACCCAGAGATGAAGAGCATCAAGAGAGACCTGAAGACAAAAACAGCAGCAATGGCCTGGTGAGGGATAACGGGTTAAAGCGGGAAATCAATAGGGATAAGAGAGACAAGGCCGAACAGTATTCCACCGTCAGCTCCAGTACCTCGTCGGATGAACCAACTTCCACTCACTCCAGTGCAAAGCCAAAAGCAGAGACAACTCAAGGGCGAGTTACTGATGCCAATGACAGAAGTAGTCCGCAGCCTGGTCCATCGGGGTTGCAACAGCAGGAGTCAAGTGCTTCCGGTTTAAACGCACCAGATTTGCAATTAGATTGTCTGCTCTCCTCGGATTCTGAGGACTCTGAGCCTGAGGATCAAGACGTGACGTTTGTCAAGATTCTGCGGCGAAACAAATCAGTGAAGAAGCGATTGCCTCAGCCAATAGTGGAGGTGGATTTGACACGCGAGACGGAAGACGAAGAAGACGACATTCAACTCACAGCTGTCATAAATTCAAAGAAGAAAAGTTCTTCTACTTCCAATATTAAGAAGGTCAGAACAAATGAGGAAAGCGAGAACAATGTAGCTGTCGTTTCCACAGAGAGGAGTGCACCATCCAACGAATCGAATAAGCGTTCTCTGAAGCTGCGTCAGTTTGCTAAGGTATCAAGTGGAGAGAGCTCGGAGGGAACAGCAAACGTACAGTCCCTGACTTCTAGCACGTCTACGCCTGTTTCTCAACCATCAGAGCAGTCTACTTCGAGTCAAAACGAACAACCTTCTAATAGTGACTTTGCCGCAAGTGTTGAGACAAGCGTTCCTTGCGGCTGCCCCGCCTTATGCCCAGGAGAATGCACACGTTCACAACGCAATGAGGATTATCGACCCAGACGCATGCGTCACCCACCGATGGTCGACGTGCCTACGGAGACCCGCTCAGGGCCACCTTTGACTTGTAATTTGCCTCCTCACGACTGTCCCAATGTTAGGTGTGCCATCTGCTCCATGCACCACCACCACCACTCTTTTGTGCCCAGACAAACGTCAGGAACTCCTACCCGTTCATCTGCATCTAGGGCTGCTCAAGATTTATCTTTGCAGCCGCCAATGGCACATCAAAGTTCACATCATGGCAATTTTGCCGACCCCGTAATTGGCTCTGGAGAAAACCTTTACCGCGGAGTTACAAATGAGCAAACCAGCTATTTGCACCATCGTAATAATCCCCAACACCACTCTTACCAACCAATCGTTCTGCCTCCGTCCCCGCCTCCAGTGCCGCCCCGAGTCAGACCTAGTAACATTGCTGCTGCTCCTACCCTGCCAACCAACGACGCAAGACCGCATGCAGTGCCTGTTTCGGTTGCCGAGGTCCACGACCATCGTCTCTTGAGCGCCATTTGGCGCATCCAAAGTCAGCGACAGCAGATGAATAGTCGAATGCATCCGCGTCTGCAGCGGATGTGGTATGGCCATCAACATCAGCAGGAGTTAATGCGTCGTCACTTAGGGAGCACTCTGCCAAACAATGGACCAGCTGGCGCTTCCCAGTCCTCTGCTCCCTCCGTTACGGCCCTTTCTACTCAGCAGGTGTTGCCACCCTTCCAAATGGGCGCCGAGGCCTATCAGGTGGGGTCGCAGGCGCCGCTACCGGCGCACTTGACACTTCCCTTTAACTTCGGGCCGCCTCCGCCGCCAGCGTCGGCCGCCACAGCGACGGCCGACCCCGTTGCGATGGCCATGGCACACTACCCTCCGGTGCCAGCGCCGGTGCCTTTCCACCGTCGAAGTGCACGGCCATTAGGCCAACACCATCATCACACCCCAGCCGATGTGGTGGTAAACTCCGCTCCCACGGCCTTCTACCCCCATACGATTCCACAGCACCAACACGTGCACCATGGGCATTCTGGATTGGACACAGGACGCATCTATGTCTTCCGGCAGCAGCCCTATTTGCTCCATCCTCTGCGTAATCCCGACGTCAACCGACGGCTGATTGAGCAGCGGCGCTCCATGGAATACAATAGAGGCGCCACCAAAGGGTGCATTGAGCGCAATACGTTCCCTCACAAGTTTAAGCGAGTTGGTCGCTGGAACAAAGATGAAGAGAAGAGCCAGGACGACGATGACGATGACGAAGTTGACAAATGCACCATTTGCCTCTGCAGTAAGTTCAAGTTTGATCACCAATTTTGATCTATCGCTGAACAAAGCATGCGTTCATTGTCTTTTTCTCCTTTCGTTGCGTTTACCACTCGTTATGCTTAATGTTGCTGCAGAATTTGAGGACGACGAGGACGTGCGTCGTTTGCCCTGCATGCATCTATTCCATGTGCCATGCGTGGACCAATGGCTGGCGTTGAACAAACGTTGTCCAATTTGCCGAGTCGACATTGAAGCTCAGGTTTGCGTTGGAGGCCTGCCTCTCTTGGCCCAGCGGCCTGGTGTCCCCAAGACAGCCGACCCGGACACAAGCAACCCTTCCGTGGTGGCCCCGCCACCTCCGGCTCTGGACTCCATTGCAGTTGAGATAGGCGGCATTGGTGGACACCCTGACGGTGCTGCGGCAGCTCTACTCTGAACGCTTTTTCTTCTCCAAGCCAATCAATAATTCCTTAGAAAGGCATTGGATAGTTGAATGTGCATACGTATCCCACGACTATGTAACCTGACAGTTTGCAAGCTTGTTCTGATCATTTTCGGCTTCTGCAAATTTCCTTTGTAGCCTTTAAGGCCCGGGGAAGAGTTTGGTACAATCATGTACTATTTGTACATACATACGAGTATATCTGTGCGGGACGACCTGGTTGGCAATAGCCTCCTAGGCACTTCAAGCCCCATTTTAGAAGCAATAGAGTTCAGTGCGAGCGTTACTGCAGAGTTGCCGATTCCACCCAAGTGGCCAATACCTCAGCGGACAAGTTAGCGTCTGTTGTCGGTCTTTTAGGGGGTAACTCTAGTGTCTTGTACAGTGGTCAATAAGCTTTCTGTCGGTGTGACGCAGTGCAAGTTTTTCGCAGAGCCGTAAGCCGCCCTTAGCCTCGCTGTCGCCGACCATCGGCCAAGGGTTGGGGGTTTGGGCCACAGAAGTTGGTTTGGCCGTCTTGAGGGTGCCTTAAACGCTGTTCTTCCTGTCCAGTAGGCCAAAACGACCCCATTGCGAATGCCATTGTTGGATCCCAGGCCAGGGGCGCCACATCTGCCTAGGAACAAAGAGAGTAAAAGAGTGATTAGTGAATGAATATAGAATATAGGTGGTCTGCATCAGCTGACCA
>JAOXNJ010056867.1:0-12629 GCA_028566655.1 Metis holothuriae
ACGGGCTCGCCTGGAAAGCGAGTGTGCCCCACAAGGGTACCGAGGGTTCGAATCCCTCTCCATCCGCCAGTTTTTTTTGCTTGGGGATATCTCTAAGAACCTAACTTGAGGTTTCAACGCAGCAATTTTTTTCTCTGGCGAGGCAATGACAATTCGCGCCATCCTTGTGATACCGAGGATTGTCATCAACGAAGCCAGGGAAAAAAAGGGCAAGTTGAAGCCCGAGGGAGGTTCTTAGAGGTGCCCTTGGTATTATTCTTCTTGTTCAGGGCGGAGGTAGCGGCCTAGGAGAAGAATGGTGTTGCTTTTTGTTTCTGTTACCCAAAAAAGAAAAGGGCGATTTGCTTGGAATTTTTTGGGTGCTGCGGGCTTATCAGCCTGGACTTGGAGTGGTTTGGGGCTTTGTTGGAAGCTGACCGCTGTGACGGCTGCAAATGAGAGCTGATTTTCTTCAATGCTCAGGGTGCTTTGAGTTTTGATGTCCTCACCAAAGAAAATGTCTCCTGAGTTGATCTCCATACCGCCTAAGTCAGCTTTTTCAGGCAAAAAAATGCTCTTCAAACCAAGTTTTTTTAGGTTCACATTCAAGGGGATGCCGCTTTTTAAGGCAAGTTTGGGGAGGCTAAGTTGAACTCGCATTTGTGCAGTTTCCTTGAGCTGAGTTTGCCATTGGTTAAATTGCTCTACATTGAAATCTTCTTCAATTTTGCTTAAGGCTTCGTCTTTGTTTGGCAATAGAATTTGCAGGGCAAGGCTGCTATTTTGGAGAGGAAGACTGATGAGCTGGTAGCGTTCTTCTTCTATCAGGCGAAAGTTGTTTGTTTGTTGGACGAATTCAGTGGGTACTTTGCGCCAGTTGAAGGCCATGAAGTCTTGTTTGCGGCCTTGGTTGCGAGCGAAAGTAGTTTCCCATCTGCCCTTAACGCTCAAGGCGTTGATATTTTTTGCAGCGTTGTTGGGGTTGAGTTGTGAGAGAAATTCGGGTATTAGGTCTTGGGTATTTTTGCTAATCCAGTTGTTGATAATTTCTTGGGCATTTTGGTTGACTAGAGCTTGGGAAATTTCAGCTTGGTAGTGAGTTTTGAGTAGTTCTTTGAACTTTTCTGAGAACAGCGGGCGGGTAGTGGTGATGAAGAGGCTGTTCGCGTTTTGGAAACGCACTTGCGACTGCCTGTCGCGGTCATTACCAGCTCTTTCTTGCGCGTCTTGGCTGAGTGCTTCGAGCAAGCCTGTATAATTTTCTTGGACTTTTTTGGCTTCTATAGGGAGTTGGAAGACGCGACTGAGTTCTTCACTAGTGCGGTTTTTTGCGCCACTGTAAGTCATCCAGAAGCTGGTGCTTATGTTGAGTGGTGAAAAGCAGAGATTGGAACTACGCTCTTCTTGAGCGAGTGTGCGGTAGAAGTTGATTGCGAAGGCGTTGCTACTTTGGCTGAGCTGGGCTTGAATTGCTTTCTGTTCTTGGGCTTTTTCTTCAGGGGATTTTTCTTTTTCGTCAACCTCGTAGTTGAGTTCGAAATCTTGGTTGTTTGGAAGTGAACTTGGCAAACTATTTTGCGCAGCAAGGCTGGGGTTAGGGTGCGTGCTTGCAAGGATAAGTAGGGTGAGGAAGCTGAAGATTCGTTTAGAGGACTTCACTTGCATGAGAGAATTGGAGGTGGGAGAGAATAATCGCATGAGTTCTTGAGAGCTAGCGTTGCCCACGGGCTAAATTTTGCCAAAAGTTTCATCTCACAAGTCGGGAAAGCGAGTAGCGTCTTGAACGCTTTGGAGAGCCTTGAAGAGTGCTTTAGGAGCTTGAGCGTGTTCGAGCAGGCTTTTGAGGCGGTTTCTGGCGGGTTTGATATAGCGCAAGAAACGGGTCTTGCGCTCGAGTAAGCCGAGTTTTCCATAGGCGCCCAGTGCTTGCATGAGGCGCTGAATTCCTGTGAGGGCAAGGTTTTGCTGAAGTGTTTCGAGCTTTTGTCCGCTTCTCTGTGCGTAGTGAATCAGACTTTGCTTAACAAGCTCTGGTGGTAGGGTCACGTAGGGATCAAACAGCAGGCTAGCGAGGTCGTACTCGGCCAACCCTAGGCGCAGACCTTGGTAATCGATGATGCCCACTTCGAGGGATTTAGTTGTCTCAGCCTCACTGTTTTTGGGCAGCACCATGACATTGGTGCTTTGAAAATCGCGGTGAATGACCACGCTGGGTCGTTCGGTGAGTTGTTGGGCGAGTTCTGCTAACCATGCTTGGCTTTGTTGCCGTGCTTGTTGCTGCTCGTGGGCTTCTAGATTGCTCAAGCGTCCGATGGCGTGTTCCCAAAAGTAGTCTTGCTCCCACTGATAGAGGCTCAGCCCAAAGCCTTCTTGTAAGTGTTCAGCGGCGTGAGTGGAAAGAGTGCTGAGTTCGAGTTGATGCCAGCTAACAAGCTGCTCGATGGTGGCAAGATAAGCCTGCTGGAGAGAATTCTTGGCGAAAGCATTGCGCGGTGAGCTGAATTGAGTTTGATGGGCGAGCGCAAGCAAGTCTTGAGTGCCGAAGTCCTCGAGCCAAATCCAACCGCTGCCTGCGAATTCTCCCGAAGTTTCTGCTAAAATTTGCGGCACGCGCAGCTCGTGACTCAAAAGCCAGTGGGTGAGGGGGGCAAAGGCGGCATTTTCTTCCCGCTCTGCGCCGTGGTACATGAGTAGGGCTGTGCTCTGGTCGCTGCGGGTGAGCCGCCAGTAGCGGCGCTCGGAGCCAGCACCGGGGAGGAGTTCAGCTAAGGCAAAGCTGCCTAAGTGGGCAGCGTGTTGGGCGCTTTGCTCAAGCGGTTCTGGAAGGAGGTTGCTCATCACAGGCAGCAGGCCAAGTGGCAGACTAGGGAAAAAGTGGAGCTGAAAAATTAGACTAGCGGCGAGCGGAGCAAGGTCACTCAAGCGGCGCTTTGATCACCCTTACTTGATGACTTTGCTGGGGTTTCGCTGGAGGGGTCTTCGGCGAGCTTGCCTGAGGATTTGGCGACCATTTCTTGGCTAATTTTGAGCTCTTGAGTCTTTGCTTTGCCTTCTTGGGCGGGAAGCTCATACATAATTTCAAGCATGAGTTCTTCAAGCAAACTGCGCAGCGCACGCGCGCCAGTGCCGCGTTCTTGGGCTTTCTCGGCGAGTGCTTGCAGAGCGCCTTGCTCGAATTGCAGATCCACGCCTTCGAGAGCAAGAAGTTTGCGGTATTGCTTCACTAGCGCGTTTTTCGGCTCGGTGAGGACACGCACAAGTTCCTGCTTGGTGAGGGGGCTGAGGGCGGCCATAACGGGAAGTCGGCCAATGAATTCGGGGATGAGTCCGAAGTGGAGTAAGTCCTCGGGCTGGAGTTGATTGAGGATTTGACGGGTGGATTCTATTTCGTCCGAGGGCTCGTCCTCGCTACTGTGGAAGCCGACGGTGCGCTGACCAACGCGGCGTTTGATGATGTCCTCAAGGCCAGTGAAGGCTCCGCCGCAAAGGAAGAGAATTTGGGAAGTGTCAACCTGAATGTATTCTTGCTGGGGGTGTTTGCGCCCACCTTGGGGGGGGACGTTGCAGATCGTTCCCTCAAGGATCTTGAGCAAGGCTTGCTGGACACCTTCGCCTGAAACATCGCGGGTGATGGAGACATTTTCGGTCTTGCGGCCAATTTTGTCGATTTCATCAATGTAGATGATGCCGCGCTCGGCGCGCTCGATGTCACCATCGGCGGCTTGAAGCAGGCGCAGGATGATGTTCTCGACATCTTCTCCCACGTAGCCTGCCTCGGTGAGCGTAGTGGCATCAGCGATGGAGAAGGGCACATCCAGCACGCGCGCCAGACTGCGGGCAAGCAGGGTCTTGCCACTACCAGTGGAGCCAACAAGCAGCACATTGCTTTTTTCGAGTTCCACTTCGCTTAAGTCAGCGAAGCGCTCATCTGCCTGACTGGGGAGCTGGGATTGATTGACGCGCTTAAAGTGGTTGTAGACAGCAACGGAGAGGACGCGTTTGGCACGCTCTTGGCCGATGACATGCTCGTCTAAGGCAGCAAGGAGTTCGGCGGGGCGGGGGACAGAAAAAGGCCTTGCCTTTTGTTGCTTAGAGGACTGAGGGCTAGTGACCTGCTTGGCGTTTTGAGCAAGAATTTCGGCGATGTCAGCGATGTCTTCTTGGCGGAGAGTTTCTGTGCTGGTTTTTTCACCTTGTTCTCGGCTTATCAGATCTTGGCAGAGCTCGATGCACTCGTCACAAATGTGTACTCCTGGACCGCTGATGAGCTGGTTTACCTCATCGCGTGATTTACCGCAAAACGAGCAAATGAGAAGATTGGAGGAATTTGACATGGGGTAGTATGGCGATGTTCGACGGAAGCGCAAGGAGTTGTGTGTGCTTGCTTGGTGAGGCGCACAGTGAGGAAAAGTTTGCAAAAAGGCTTGCATGCTTAGATAAGTTTTGGCTTGTATCTCGCTTAAACTACCCATGGCTTTGTTTCGACTTTTGATTTTGCTTTCAAGTTTTTTGTACTTAGGAAGCTTGAGCTTATCTGCGCAGGATGTGCCCACTTTGCTTAGAAGTGTGGTGAAGATTGAAAATTCGCGCGCTCAATACAACTATTCTGAGCCATGGAATGCGCCCGCCTTCGGCAGTGGAAGTGGCACGGGCTTTCATATTGGAGGCAATCGCTTTTTGACCAATGCACATGTGGTGAGTGCCAGTCGGCGGTTGATGATCACCCTCCCTGGTGACCCAACACCTCGACCAGCAAAATTACTCCACATCGCCCATGATTGTGATTTGGCTATGTTTGCCCTCGACGATGCCAGCGCCAGTGAGGATTTGCCCGCTTTGCCTATTGGGCAAATCCCCTCTTTGGACGATGAGGTACGCGTTATTGGCTATCCAGTGGGCGGTGAGCGGGTGAGCTTGACCCGCGGAGTGGTCAGTCGCATTGATTACACGCTCTATTCCCACAGCATGGCGGATCAACACTTGGCTGTGCAAATTGATGCGGCGATTAACCCTGGCAACAGCGGCGGCCCGGTGCTTAAAGATGGCAAGGTTGTGGGAGTGGCTTTCCAAGGCTTAACTCAGGCGGAAAACACAGGCTACATGATTCCTCCTCCAGTGATTGAGCGCTTCTTAACCGATGTAGAAGATGGAAACTATGATGGCTATGTGGAAATGGGCATTCAGGTGTTTCCCTTGCTCAATCCTGCGATGCGTGCGGCCTTTGGGCTTGCTGATGATGGTCAAGGAGTGCTGGTTGCCGACATGATTGCTACAGGCAGTGGAGATGGCTACTTGCGCAAAAATGACATTTTGCTGAGCATGGCGGGCTATCCTGTGGCAGCCAACAGCACGGTGATGATTGACGGACAGCGAGTGAACATGGCCGAGGTCGTGGAACGCCTTTTCGTCGATGATGTCGTGCCTTGTGAGGTAATTCGCGATGGTGAGAAGCTTGCCCTTGAAGTGCCACTGCGCACACTTCCTGCCTACAAAATCATGGCTGCAGACTATGACAATGCGCCGCGCTATGTGGTTTCGGCAGGACTGGTGTTCCAGCCTGTGAATCGAAATTTGCTCTCTACTATGGACGGAAGTGTCGCCATTTCTGAGGCTTTACAGGAGTATTTGGATGAGGACGGATTTTTAGAGCGTCCCGACATTGTGGTGCTCACTCAGGTGCTCTCTGCTTCCCTAAATAGTGGCTTTGAGCGTTTTCGTGGCAGTGTGGTAGAGAGTATTGACGGCCAAGAGGTGCGTACTCTCCACGACGTGCATCGTATGATTAACCAGAGCTTGAGTGAACCCTTGACTGGGGAAGAGAAACCCTTCATTGAAATTCGAGTCCGCAATGTAAGCCGCCCGTTGCTGTTGCCGCGAGACGAAGCCGCCCGCGCTCATGAAGAAATTTTGGCTCGTTATGGGCTTCGAGAGGATTCTCGCTTGGGAGAGGAGCTGAAATTTGAGCGCTCGGCTGCTGCCTTAAGTCAACAAATGGAGGCTTTGCAAGATGATGAGCCAAGCGAGGACAAAGCCACTGAGGAGAGCTTTTCAGAAGCACTAGAAGAAACCAAAGAAGCTGCTCAAGCTGATGGCAGCGAAGAATCTGGTGTGTGGCTCATCGGAGAGTAAAGGGAATGAGTAAAAACTTCACCAAAGCTTGAATTGCATTTTATTGGATATGAACAAAAACTTAATGATCGCAAAGCTTAGTTGTAGCTGGGGGCTATTTTTCTTTGGCCTGTTGCCTAACTGGGCGCAAGAGATCGAAGAGCAAGAAGCTCAGGTAGATTCGCTGGAAACTGAGACTGGCGCGCAAATTGAAGTGGGAGAAGGTCAGTTGGCTGTACTCGCGGAACTCGCGGAGGAGCAGGGCGACCCCTCTGCCCCCATTGCTAAAGCCTTAGTGCGGGTGCGCTCGGTAGCCCAGCCTCCCTCCTTTGCGCAGCCTTGGCAGCGTAGATCACCACAACGTCGCAGCAGCTTGGGAATTGCCCTGGAGGGCGGCTTGATTTTGACCACGGCACAGGCAGTGTGGGGGGCATCTTTTGTCGAGTTGCAAGCAGCCAGCGGGGGAGGGCGCGTGGATGCCCAAATTGAGCATATCGACCAAGAATTAAACTTGGCTTTGCTCAAGCCCCAAGCTGAGGCCGCCTTCATCAGCGAACTAAAGCCCGTGGAATTGGCCAAGTCAGTAAGTCCAAAAGACAGCGTCGAACTCTGGCAGCTTGAGAGCACAGGAGAGTTTAGCAAAACAGAAGGCGTGGTTGATCGTGGGGCGATGATGAGTTACCCCGGTCCTTTGTCGCTTGAAAATCTGGCTGCTGAAATTCGTATCACTGTGCGCACTCGCCCCAATTCGCAAGCAGCGCCTTTTGCCAAGGACGGCAAACTTGCGGGAGTGATGATGGGCTATGAAAATAAGCAGCAAACTGCGCGCATGCTGCCGGTAGATATCATTCATCAGTTTTTAGCGGACTTAAAGGACGGAGACTACAGCGGCAGGCCAAGTTTTGTGATTAGTTGGTTTCGAACCGAAGAGCAAAATTTGCGCCAATGGCTGGGCTTGTCTGAGGACATGGGAGGGGTTTACATCAGTCAAATACCCAGCGAAGGGGGAGCCAAAAATAGCGGTCTTGAAGTGGGGGATGTGCTCTTAGCCATCAACGGCGAGCCAATTGATGCGCGTGGCTTAGTCGAGGTTGAGCCTTGGGGAAAATTGGAGTTTACCTATCTGATTTTTAACGCTAAAAACTCGGCTGAGAAGCTAAGCATGACCGTCTGGCGTGACAAGCAACTCCAAGAACTCGAATTTACGCCCGCAAGAATTGAACCTTGGGATCCCATCGTGCCAATTCACTTAGGCAACCGTGGGCCAAACTACCTAATTTTGGGCGGAGCGATGTTACAGGAACTGACCATTCCCTACATGAATGAGATGAATCAAATTAGTGACGCGCAGGCGTTGCAGATCTCGCGCATTATCGAAGATCCCGAGCCATGGCGCGAAAATTACAAGAGTGTGGTCATCTGGTGCTATTCCATCCCAACGCCTGCTACCTTTGGCTACGAGTCCCTCAATCACCTCATCATCGAACAAGTAAATGGCCAAATTGCTACAGACTTGCAAACCGTAGCCGAAATTGTAGCCGCGACTCCCGTGGGTGAGCAGATCGAATTTAGCGTGCGCGGAGAGCCGAGTAAGATTTATCTCGATCCTCAACTGGTGAGCCAAGTGAATCTCTCACTCGTTGAGCAGGGCTTGGTTCCGCTGAAGCGAATTGAACCTTACAAGGCCCAGGAGACTTCAAAAACCAAGCCTACTTCAGCTCAATAGCATTGTGCCAATTTGAGCTAGGGAAACTCTGATCAATTCAAAATGAATTCTTTTGCCCGATTTTTTCGCCTCTCTCCGTCTGCAAAAACTCTTGCGAATCGTTGGATTCGCGTTCGTCTTTGCGACTCGATAGCCAAAAAAATTGGGGCGAAAATAATTTCGCAGCAATTAACCACAGGTTCCCTAGTTTTTTCAAGACAGGATATGCGTCTTGATAAACGCCTTCCTACTGGTTTGTTTTGCAAACCAAGGCTGAGGCCAAGGCGGCGATGCCTTCACCTCGACCGACGAAGCCCATCTTCTCGTTGGTGGTGGCTTTGATGCCGATTTGACTTGGCTCTAGCTTGAGGGCTTCTGCCAAGGCCTGTTGCATGGCTTCGACATGGGGGCGAATTTTGGGCTCTTCGGCAATCAGCGTACTATCAACATTGCAGATTTGATAACCCAACTCGGCGGCGTGTTCGGCGGCTTTGGCAACAATTTTGAGGGAATTGATGTTCAAGCAGTCTGGGTCTCCAGGCGGAAACCAATGGCCAATGTCGGGCTCTCCTAATGCACCAAAAATGGCATCGGCAATCGCGTGGCAGAGCACATCGGCGTCACTGTGACCAGCTAGACCGCGTCCGTCGGGGATGGTTACGCCGCCGAGCACGCAGGCGCGCGCAGGATCCTCGCTGAACTGATGGACATCGTAGCCTTGACCGATACGCAAATTCATCTGGAGAAGAAAGGTTGGCTTGAAAAAGTTGCTTTGGGGCGGGTGAGTAAGGAGCTAGCTTTTTCAAGCAAATTCGCTCAAATCTACTTTGCCGTTATCACAACAAAGCGAGAGTTTTCCGGCTGCTGCGGGGGAAGGCTTCAGGCGCATACGTCCACCGCTTTCAGCGACCATGAGCTGACCTGCGGCAATGTCCCAGAGGCTAATTTGCTCTTCGATGTAGCCGTCGAGGCGGCCACTGGCGATGTAGGCTAAGGCCAAGGCGGCACTGCCTAAAAGACGGGTTTTGCGTACGCGGTAGACAAGATCAGCGTATTTTTTTAAGCCTACTTCGAGGCTGGCTGCACTCTTGGAAAAGCCGACGATGACCATGGAATCTGCCAACTCGCTACGCTCGGAAGTGCGCACGAGTTCGCCGTTGAGGCGGGTGGGCTCGCCCTCGACAACCGTCCAGAGTTCGTCGAGCACGGGGTCAAAAATCACCCCGACTTTGCTTTCGTTTTCGTGCATGAGGGCAATGGAAGTACACCAATGCGGCACGCCGTAGAAGTAATTTACCGTGCCATCCAGCGGGTCAACCACCCAGCGCCAGGGGGAGCTTGTGTTGCCGCTATCGCCTTCTTCACCAATCAAGGCGTGGTCGGGGAAGGCTTCGGCTAAAATCGAGAAAATGAGTTCTTGGGCTTCGCGATCAAGTGCTAGTTTGATGTCGTATTGCTGAGCCTCATCGACATTGAGGTCACGGTGGAAGTTGTCGAAGAGGAGCTTGCCAGCAGCGCGGGCGGCTTGGATGGCGACTTCGAGTTCGGTGTCAAATTTGGCTGTTCCCATGTGCAGAGTCCAAGGAAGGCTTGGTTTTTCTTGGGCGCAAGTAGGCATCCTTGCAAAGGGCAAGAAAAGTTGACGCAAGCTGGATGCGCAGCCAAGATGGGTTCATCATTAAGCACTATGGTGAGTGAATTGCAGTCAGTAGGGGAGACGAAGCGCGCGGAGTTAATTGCCTACTACAAGGGGATTTTGGAAACGCGCGAGGCGGAAATTCGCGCTCGCCACGAAGACGGTGCTAGTGGGCTGGAGGTTTGTAGCGCGCGAGCGCAGATGCTCGATGGAGTACTCAAGGAAATTTTGGCGCAAGTGGTGAATTGTAAGCTGGGAGAGCTGGAGGAAAAGCTGCCTTTTGCTTTGGTGGCCACAGGCGGATATGGGCGCGGTTTGCTCAATCCGGGCAGTGATTTGGACTTGCTTTTTTTATTGCCCAAAAGCCAGAAAACGCCGAATGCGAAGACCAAGGCGATCATCGAAGACATTCTCTACCTGCTCTGGGATGTGGGCTTCAAAGTCGGCCACGCGGTGCGCAATGTGGCTCAAAGCGTGGAGCAGGCTAGCGAAGACCCACAAACTAAGTGCTCTTTTATCGAAATGCGTCTAATTGCAGGGGACGAGGCCTTGGCCAAGCAGCTTGCAGAGGTGTTTCGCAGTGAGGTGATTTTGAAGCACGAGGCGCAGTTTCTGGACGAGCGCCGCGCGGATTTGCGCTCGCGGCAGGCTAAAAGCTCCAACACGGTGTTCTTGCAAGAGCCGAATTTGAAGCAAAGTCTTGGCGGCCTGCGCGATTACCACTTGATGCGCTGGGTTGGCTGGGTCAAGCGGGGTAGTTTGGATTTGGCTGAGTTGGAGGCGGAGGGGCTCTTGTCTACCCAGTCCTATCAAGAGGTGGAAGCTGCGCATGAATTTTTGCTGCGCGTGCGCAATGAATTGCATTACCAAGGGGAGTCTGTTAGTGACCTACTCACGCTGCGCTTGCAGGGCGTGGTGGCGCAGTACCTCAATTACCCGCAGCGCAGCATCTTGCGCCAAATTGAAGCCTTCATGCGCGATTACTACCATCACGCGCAGAATTTGCTGCGGCATTCGAGCGCACTCTTGGAGACCTTTGAAATTGAAGAGGAGCACCGCCACCAATTTTCCCTGCGTGATTTACTGCCGCCTTTTCGCAGCAATCAGGAGCTTCCCAAGGAGAAGTTTGATGGATTTTACTCGCAGGAAGGCCGTCTGCACCCGAGTGAGGGCTTGAAATTTGAGGATGACCGCGGGCGGCTCATGCGCCTCTTCCAGCACAGCCAGTTGCGTGGACTGCGCATGGCTCCAGAATTAAAAGCACTGATTCGTGCCAGTTTGCCCTTGGTGGATAGTTCCTTTCGCCGAGACAAGACCGTACGGCAGACCTTTGAGGCCATTTTAAGCCGCAAGGGCAGTGTAGCTACGGCCTTGCGCCAGATGCACCGCGTTGAGTTTTTAGGCCGCTATCTGCCAGAATTTGGCAAGATCGATTGCTTGGTGCAGCACGAGTTTTTTCACCGCTACACTGCAGATGAGCATACCCTGCGCACCATTGATGCGCTGGACTCCTTGAGCGATATCCAGGAGCCGCAGTTGAGTTTTTTTCAGGGCTTGTTCCGAGAATTGGAGGATTCGTTTTTGTTTTATGTAGCCTTACTACTTCACGATGCGGGACGTGCGGAGGATATGCGCCAGCACGAAGATGGCAGTGCTGTCTTGGCCAGTAAAGTTTGTACGCGCTTGGGCATCCGTGGAGCGCGGCGCAAGTTTGTGATGTTTTTAGTGGTGCATCACTTAACCTTGTTTCGCACCGCCACCATGCGCGATGCCAATGACCCGCAAGTGGTGCGCGAATTTGCCCAAATTGTCGAAACGCGTGAGCGTCTCGATGCCTTAATGCTGTTTTCTTGGGCAGATGCGATGGGCACTTCTGAGAACGCCTGGAGTAGCTGGAAAGAGGCGATGATGCGCCAGCTTTACCGCAACACGATTCTCTGGTGGGAGCAGAAGGAAAAAGGCTTCACCCCCGATCGGGAGGAGCTCAAAGCCGAGGTTAAGGCCGCTCTTGCACCCAGTTACGAGGCTGAAATTGAGGCTCATTTTGAGGGCATGCCCGCAAGCTACTTTCGTTTGCGCGAGGCCAAAAGTACGGTGCGCCACATCCGCCTTTATCGCCAGTTTTTCTCTAAGCAGCAGCCACGGCGCAGTGTAGAAGAGACGCTCTCCCCAGCGATTGCTTGGCAAGATGTGCCTGAGGCAGGGTGGACGATTTTGACGGTTTGTAGTTGGAATCGGGCGCGATTGCTCACCCGCATTGCCGCGGTGTTAAGCAGCCATCACATCAACATTCTCTCCGCAGACATTCAGGGGAGAAAAGATGACACAGCACTGAACATTTTCCGCGTCTGCAATACCGTCCATGAACCAGTGGCTCGACCTGAGCTGCGTGAACGCGTGGAAAAAGACCTCAACAAACTCCTGGGGCTTGAGGCCTTGGATACGGAAAGTTACCTAGCCAAGGCCAAAAGCCGCCAGCAGCGCGAGCCAGAGGAACTCTTGGGGCATGGCATCCCCTCGCGCGTACTGATTGAAAATGAGGGAGAGAACTTCACCACCATCCAGATTCAAACCACAGACCGCATGGGTTTGCTGTTTCAAATTTTCCGCGTCATTAACCGCTATGACTTGGATGTGTTGCGCGCACGCATTAGCACGGAAAAGGGCGCGGCTATCGATACCATTGAGGTGAATGATGCCGCAGATCAAGCCGTGGTGGATGAAGGAATTCTGCGCGATTTGCAATCAGATTTGGAGCAGATGATTGAGAATCAGAATTAAGGAAACTCTGATTAATTGCTGTGAAATTATTTTGCCCCAAGTTTTTTGCCTGTCGAGACGCAAAGACGAACGCGAATCCAATGATTCACAGGAGTTTTTGCAACGAAGAGAGGCGAAAAAATCGAGCAAAAGAATTCATTTTGAATTGATCAGAGTTTCCTTAAGGGTGCCACTTAGAAACTCAATTGTTCACTCGCTTGTCCCTTTTTTTGGATTGACCGCTTTTTGGAAAGGTTCATTGTCTAGTTTGGGATGAAATGCAACTTGCCTCAGGGCGCAGTCCAAGCCAGATTGCACGCCTATGTCAGCAGCACAGAACAACTCTCCAGCAGCTAGCTCTAAGGCCACCATCGCCATCCTCGCCGGAGATGGCATTGGCCCCGAAGTGATGGAGGCTAGCTGGCCAGTGGTAGAAAAAGC
>JAOXNJ010056978.1:0-12628 GCA_028566655.1 Metis holothuriae
CAATTAATAAAGTACCTGGGTTCGTTCTCGGCCCACTGCAACTCGACATTCTGGCTCGAGTTCAAGGGAATGTCGTTCACCCAGACAAATTGGTCAAAAACGAAGCCCTATTATGTAATAATTAACTGATCTTTTGCTACTAATATTTCAAATTTGGAAGTGTTTTGACACAATTATACTGAATTTTTTGAAAATTTCGACTTTTGTGCCGAGTCCTATCCAGAGGTCGGCGCCGGCGCCGGCCAAGGACGCGACGTAGTTCCTCTGCTCGACATTGGCCACAACCACCAGATCGTTGGGCGGATCCAGCGACTGACAGAAGCGATGAGCACTCAAGAAAGAACGTCGAGGTATGCTAAAATACTGAACAAAGAGAATTTTTCATAAATCCAAATATCCAAAACATTTGAAAAATAAAACATTTAAAACAATAAGTTGATTATGCTCGCCTTTAGACACGTTCCTCCGACAAAGTTGTAGGGCACTGGACACCCCAGCTCGTCGGTTTGGACTCCAACAATAAAAAGAGTGAAATACGAGTAAATAACGATCTTCTTTACGTCCATTTTAGAGTCTAGTTAATATGGAAGTGATTGCAAGATCTAACTAATTATGCTACTAACAAGCAAGATTGAACTTATGTTTGAGGTGGGCGTTTCTTATGCATGCCTACTTTGATCAGGACCAAGTAATAAAAGAGGAAATAAGGTGGCTTTAGTAATAGAATCTGTTGACTGTTATCAACTTATCATTGACTTCAAACAGAAAGCGACTTATAGGTGCCAAAAGTGGCGCTTAAAAGTCGCACGTTTCGAAACATCAAACATCTCAAAAAAAGGCAGAAAAGTAAGAAAATGCATGTACTATGTACTTATTGATGTCCTTACTTTGAAGGCAATACAAATTAATTGTGCCTTATCTATATCTATATGTTAGTTGTTCAAAAATTGCATTAGATTGGACCATGTGCAGTGCAAAACTGTCAAATTGGCATATACTGTACATACACAGTTTTCCACGTGGGCTATGGAGCCAATGCAGATCTTTAGGCAAAATTGGCACAGTGGACTCTATTTTTCAGGACATATGTAAAGTCTTTTAGTCCACATAGTGTCGGTGGAAATGCAGTTCGCATGGTTCCTCCTCTCCTTCTACGTGGTGTTCTACACAAGGTCATGCGTGGCCACGCATTCGTGTACGTCAGAGTGGTAGGCGCCATAACTCGAGCCGAGTCAGCACAACTCGTTTTTGCGCGCCGAGAGAAAAAGTAAACAAAGTTGCGCGTCAGCTGAATCCGAGTTGATTGGCGACGTTGCGCTGGCAAAGACACGCGTCGTTCGCTCTGCTTGTACTCCTTCAGTTGGGCGAGGATGGCGACGGAGGCGGGGTCGTCGCTGGAGGCGTCGGCGTCGTCGTCGGCCATGGAGACGCTGATGGGCCAAGTGCGCGGCATGAGTCGGTCGGCGGGCTTCCCGGAGCTGGTGGTGTTGCTCTCCAAGTCGGTGGACTCCACGCTGGTCAAGATGGACGCGGCCGTGGTGTCCACGGCGCTGGACACGCTGGACAACCAGGAGCACTCGTTGGGCGTGCTGGCGCTGTTGTTGAGTCGCCTGAGACGCGGCGACGACGACAATCTCGACGCGCTGGTGCAGCGCTTCGTCGTCTTCGTCTCGCAGTGCAACCCCGAGCAGCTGGGCTTCTGGCCCTCGGCAGTCTTCGAATTGGTGGCCCTGCTCACCTCCAGGTTCGTGGACGGGTCCGTCTGTTGCGCCAAGAAGCTCGCCCTCATGCACCTGCTGCTCACCTTGCTGCCTAAGGTGCAGAGCCACAATCTGCAGCTGACGCCCATCCATGCCGATGTGGTCCGATTGAGTCTGAGTTCGCGCTATTTCGGCGCCCCCGTGCTCGACCTTTTGGCCCTGGATTTCGTCGATCTGCACAAGGAGTGCTGCGGCGACAACGGCAGGGCGGTGCTGCTCTTCTTCTACTACGGCGGCCTCGTGCTGACGGCCGTCAAGCGGTTGGAGCGCGCACTGTTCTGCTTTGAGGTGGTCGTCACCGTGCCCGCCGTCGCCGTCTCGCACATCATGCTCGAGGCCCACAAGAAGTTCTTGCTGCTCTCCTTGCTCGTGCACGGCTACAAGGCCTCGTTTAAGGCCAGCCTGCCCAAGTACACCAGTCACGTGGTGGAGAAGCACTTCAGACACCTCTGTCTGCCCTACTACGACCTCGTCTCGGCCTTCTGCACCAGTGACAACGCCAAGTTGCAGAGCACGGCCGAGCGGCACTCGGCAGTGTTTGTGGAGGACAAGAATGCGGGGCTCGTGAAGCAAGTCTTGCGGATGCACGTCAAGGCCAATGTTCAAAGGTTGACTCGTACCTTTGTCACGCTCACTCTCAATGAAATGGCCACTCGAGTTGGCTTGGCTTCCGTGGAGGAGGCGGAAAAACTTCTGGTGGACATGATCGATGAGAGGAGCATCGACGCCAAGATTGACAGAAGCAGTGATGATTCTCAAGTGAAGATGGTTCGGTTCGATACCTCCGCTCATTGCAGTTATGACTCCGTTCCGGCCTTGAAACACATCGAGGAGAGCGTGCTCAAGTGCATGAGGCTCAATGAACAGATCAAGGCCATGGACGAGGAGATCCAGTTACATCCTGGCTACGTGAAGAAGATGCTCGTTGTAACGGGGGCCATACAGAGTCAGGACGAGGAGGCTGGAGGTCGAGGTGTCAGCAATATGGCGGCCTCATCCACTGCAAATGGAGGGGTTTTCAACTGACATTGAATGTCTTCAGGCAGTGATGAGTCATAATTAACTGTGTCTCAGCAAATTGACCAATTGATCAGACATGGAGGAGTGAAAGTGCGTGAGTGCGTGTCAATCTTGGTAAATGCGTGCGATGAGTACTGATCCTTTGTCATTTCCTTGTCATCTGCGGTAATTGCCCAATCAGTTGATAATTCTGCAGATGATTACTCTGTGAAAATAAATAGGGCCATGAGTGGGCTGGTGATGATGAGCGGGGAGGATTCTCTCGTCTTCAGGCGTCATAAGGATGTCCACAATTGCCTTATTATTGACAGGTAACGAGCAACTGACTCAATGTTTTTAAGTTGTTTCAAATAATCTCTTACGCTAATAGTCGTTTAACTTGTTGAAGAATGACTGGGACAATGCGAATAGACTCACTGCCTTCCTCGTTAATGGCGACTTCGACAAGAGAGTTAGCAGGGATCCTTGGTCTTTTATATCTTGCTGGAGGGACTTACGTTGTTGCAGCAAGCCATGTTTACAAGGTTAATAAATTAACAATTCGCCTCATTTTTCTTCTGACAAATTTGTAATTTTTACATTACTTATGTCAATTTAGATGGGAGACGTGACCCCTCAAAATTTGGCAGTGTACAGGCTCTCTTCCGTTGAGCTAATTTCCCTACACAGAAGTGAACTCCACTTAAGTGCTTCACAGCGACAGGAAAACGAGACGTTTTTGACAATGGTGAAGCAAGTGTTACGCACGCCGCATTTCTACACTTCAACGCAATTGGACTTAAGCAACAGTGCACAGCGAAGGAGAACGGCCTACGAAAAGAGCAACGATGAGAGCAAAGAGAGGAGAGAAGACAGTAAGTGGGACCTGAGATTCGTTTGGAATGCCTTCTTACTTCAACGGTGAAAAACAGTACGCACAAATATCGCGAATAGCCATAATAAATTTACGGTTCTGCAAGGTTTATCGAGTTGGGCCCATCAGCACTGGCCTTTTGCTTGCCGCTAATACATGGCACCGTCTTCATTCGACAATGCAGCATCAACGGCAAGCTCTTTCGCTACACCCTCATATCCAGAAGGTATCTATATCCAGAATTACTATTGAAATATCTCAATTGAACTTTTATTCAGTTTTACGGAAATCAGTTTTAACTGGATTTCTTTATTGACAGGAGTTGCCGGAACGCGGGTGCTCGGTATTTCCGTCGAGGCGTGAATTGGTCGGGCGAGTGCGCAACTCTGGTGGAGACGGAGCAATTGGTGGAGCATCGCGATTTGACCGCCTCCTTCGTACAGACGCGTGCATCCGTTCCGTTGTTCTGGTATCAGAGGCCATCCATACTTCAACTCAAGCCTTCCTGTGTCGTGGAGGACGAGAAGCCCAATCTGGAGGCTTTCGTCAGACACTACGAGGAGCAAATGGCCATTTATGGAGAACAGGTACTCTTTATTAGTCCATCATATTTCTTCATAGTTCTTCATAGTTCAGAAAATCATATCTGGATTTTTTTGAAAATTCTTTGATTGGGAATTGATAAATAGGTGTCTGTGAATCTGATTGATCATACTGGCAGCGAGGGAAGATTGGAGCGTCGTCTCAGATCCCTTCATGAGTGCACATCTATTCCCGGCCTCTATTACATTCCCTTCGACTTTCACAAGGTTACAACAAAGATACATGCAAGATGTTTGAGTAGTTTTCTTTTTCTTTTTTTGTGTGTGGGAAAGGTGGAAAGTTCATTTAAAAAGTATAAAATAGTTAATTTATGTGCCTTCATTTGCTTGTAGGAGTGCTCAAAAATGCGATGGGACAGGCTGAGTCTTCTCATCGACCAATTGCAGCCTCATCAACAGCGCCTCTCCTACTTCCTCGTAATTTGTATTTTTATCACGTGGTTTTAATATTGAATTAAGACTATGAAAGTGTTATTTTCGCATGTTATATTTTAATCGAAATTGCTTTTTCCTTTGTTAGGAGTCGAGTGTGAGCGTGCCTTCGAGTATCCTTAGTTTTCAGTCTGGCGTCATCCGCACGAATTGCATCGATAATCTGGACCGCACCAATGTCGTCCAGTCTCTTTTGGCCCTGGAAAATTTGCAAGTCGTGCTGACAAAAATGGGCGTTCTGCAAGAGGGTCAAAGAATCGAGAGGAATTGTCAGGACTTTTACAAAACATTCAGAAATATTTGGGCAGACCAAGCAGATTTGCTCTCACTACAATACGCTGCTACACCTGCCCTAAAAACCGATTTTACTCGGACAGGTTTGAATTCCTGCCAATTTTCTATATCGACTTTAGTTTGTTTATAGATGGCATTTTAAACAATCAAAACGTTGTTCTACATAGGTAAGCGAAGTGGCGAGGGAGCAATGCGTGATCTGCGTCTCTCGGCGATGCGTTTCGTGCGCAACAATTTCTTTGATGGTTACAGACAGGACAGCTTTGATCTCTTCCTCGGCAATTACATCGTCGCCCTGGATGATTTTGGTAACAAAATATTATAATTTCGATTTTAATTTTCATTTATAATTGACTTGCCCAAAAACTATTTTTTGCAGGTAACCCCATCCCGAGTTATTATGCTAGTCGGAAGAGATCTGGTGATTCTTGGCTGCTATATTTGCCAGCCGTTTTCGTGGTAACTTTAGCAATGTTTCTCTTGACCTTTCTCTTCTTCTCCACCGGTTCCGATGACGAGGGTCTAAAGCTCTTTCTCCTATTCTGGCTCTCTCTGCTCATTCTCATTGCGTACTTCATTGTTAGAAGAGCCGATGAGTTTATTGACTGGCCAAAACTTGTGCCCATGACAATCACCAGCAGCACTCTAGCCAAATCGTCCAGAATACACGTCAAGCACGCTTGAAGGTAAAGTGTGCTATAATTTCTATCTGTCAAAGTTTTTCTTTTCAAAAGAGCAGTTTGCTTTTTTTTGTCATCATCCGTTTTTGTTAAACGTTGGTTGATTGAGAAATGTTCTTTGAGAACTGTATACAAACAAAAGACTTGTCCTTGAAGAAGCATTGACCTGAAATAATTTTCATGTACGACTCCATGTCTAATTGCTGGATGGTCATTCTTCTGATGTCGTTTTATGTTATGCGAAAGAGGTGTAGGTAATAAGAATTGATTTTTGCGATTATTTCCAAATTTAAATGTATCTTTGTTAAAGTCAATTTAGTTTTTCAATCCCTCATCAAAACACACACGTCTGGTTCAATTTCACGTACATATACATATGTACCGTATAGGGCCCCATGCAATCAAGTGCACTGATGCATCTTTTCACGTCGGATTGTCTAATCGGCATCGGTCCTAACCCTTGAGAAAAGTCGTTTTTGAGGTCAAAATTGTGTGGCAATGACAAATGCTAGAGCAATGAGGCAAATGATAGCATCTTTAGGAAGCTTTAGAGAAAATAATTACAATGAGACCTCGCTGGAAACTGCTTGCTACTTCTGTCACATTACTTGTATAAAATTTCCCTTCAAGGTACTTATGAAGGGGAATGAGAGCTTTTAAATGAGTTTAATTTCAACTTTCTACCTTTGTTAGTTTTCGAGTTATACCTAGGCACGCAAAGTGAGAACATAAATATGCCGATGACCCGATAGTAAAAGTTTGAGTTTCCGGCCCTTTTTAGGGGCCGTATCCTTGTCGTAGCCGTAGTCTTAGGGGTGTAGCAAATTGGGCCTCCGATGGTATTTTCCAAACCAGTTTTTTCGGGGAGTCATAAGTCCTGTAATTTCTAATAAGTCCTTGGATTGGGTGAGAGGACTACATATAATTTGACTGGCAACACCTGGTCACACACGTAAATGTATGAATATGACTAAATAAACTACTACTACTACTAACACGCGTCGCGCGGCCACGAAAAACCACAACAAACAGCTGACATTTGAGGACGTCATTGCGAAAAAGTAGCGACGCGTCTTCTGGCGAGGTCGCATTGCTTGACCCACTTTTCTGATTGCATACAATCACGTGCACTTTTGCCTCATCACGGCTTCCTTTTTAATCAAGTCATCAGTACAACGTGTTGTTCGTAACCCCGCTCTTCTCCACTCGCTCCGGAAGTTGTCGTGGAACGGGATGAGCGACGCCAGCCTGACCTACCCCGTGCCCAGGCGCGATGAGAGCGTGGTCGAGGAGCACCACGGCATCCGCGTAATTTAGCATTTTATTCGAACAAAGTGTGTTTCTTTAGTGATGTCATTGTGACTGCTGTGTAGGTGAGCGACCCCTACCGGTGGATGGAGGACCCCGATGGCGAGGAGACGAAGGCGTTCGTGTCGGCGCAGAACTCCCTGAGCAAGCCCTACATCGACTCGTGCGTGCACCGCGGCGCCATTGAGGCCGAGCTAACCAGTCTCTGGAACTACCCCAAGGTGGGCGTGCCGCACAGAGAGGGGAACTTCTACTTCTTCGCCAAGAACAGTGGGCTCCAGAACCAGAGGTTGGCAAAATCGACTTCATGCAGGACAATAGCCATATTGGCATTTGCGAATTGGTTCTAAGGTTGAAATTTTGGTTGTAGTGTCATCTACAAGCAGCCCACGCTGGAGTCGGACCCGTCCGTGTTCTTGGATCCCAACGAGTTGTCCTCGGATGGCACCGTCAGTCTCACCATGACCAATTTCAGCGAGGACGGATCCATTGTTGCCTACGGCCTCGCCTCCGCGGGCTCCGACTGGTTCGATGTCCACTTCAAGAACGTCGAGACTGGTAAATTCTGAATCATTCTTTTCCTACGAGTATCAATCCTAGCTAACCAACTTGCAATTTAATGAGGTGTTTGTGATGTGTTTAGACACCAAGTTGCCTGAGGTATTGCGGAAGCTTCGCTACAGCAGCGTGAGTTGGCTGCGCGATGGCTCAGGTGTCTTCTACGGCAGCTACCCGGAGCATAGCGACGACGCCAGCGGCCGCGACACCACGGCCAACGAGCACCAAAAGCTCTTCTTCCACTCCATCGGCACCGACCAAAAGGATGACGTGCTCTGTCTGCAGTTCCCGGACCAGCCCAAATGGAGGCTGTGAGCAATCATTTACTTTTCTATTGAAGAACGCGTTTGAACCACTATCATGCATTTGATCGATTTCAGAGACGCTGAGGTGTCTGATTGCGGAGATTACCTGTTGGTATGTCCTCAGAAAGACTGCAGAGACAACCTGGTCTTTTTCTGCGACCTCAAGGCTATCAGAGACAAAAGCAAGAAGAATCAAGGCATAACCGAGAACTTGCCCTTGAAACAGGTCGTCTTCAACTTTGAATGCGATTATGAGGTAAGATGTATACTATGCAATTTTAGAATGGTAAACGTTATATTTTTCTCGATTGCTCTGTTTTACCAAACTGTTTCAGTACGTTACAAACGAGGGCTCTCGTTTCGTTTTTCGGACGAACAAGAATGCTCCAAACTACTCGCTGATTGTTATTGATCTGCAACAACCCGAGGAGAAGAACTGGACAATTCTTGTCAAGGAGCACGAGCAAAACGTGCTTGATTGGGCCACCTGCGTCAACAACGACAAACTCGTTCTTTGTTACATGCAGGCAAGTTCTCTCTTTTAAGCTGAACAAGCATTTCGTGGAAATTGTAGCTAATGTCAATAAGTCATACACTTAAATTATTGGTACAGGATGTGAAGCACAAGTTGGAGGTCCGTGACTTGAAGACTGGTAGTTATTTGTACGACTTCGATCTCGACATTGGCTCTGTTGTTGGCTTCTCCGGTAAGAAGAGACATTCGGAGCTCTTCTTCAAATTCTCATCGATGATCACCCCAGGAATCATCTATCACGTGGACATGAACCAAGAGAAGCCGACACCGAAGGCAAGCTAACTTTTGTGGGCAACCAATTCATCAATATTACAAATGTTTGCTTGTTAAACGCATAGGTGTTCATGGAGACGAAGGTACAGGGTTTGGACAGCAGCCAGTTCAAAGTGGAGCAAGTGTTTTACCCCAGCAAGGACAACACTCGCATCCCCATGTTCGTTGCGGGTCGCAAGGACGCCAAACAAGACGGATCCACGCCTTGTCTACTTTACGGCTATGGTGGCTTTAACATATCCTTAACTCCGAGCTTCTCGATCACTCAGTTGTTCTTCATGAAGCACTTCGGTCTCGTGGCCATCCCGAACATTAGGGGCGGCGGTGAATATGGAGAGAAGTGGCACAATGCGGGTCGACTGCTCAACAAGCAAAACGGCTTTGATGACTTCCAATGTGCCGCCAAGTATTTGGTTGAGCACAAGTACACTTCCAAAGACAAGCTGGTTATTAAGGGCGGATCCAATGGAGGCCTTCTGGTGGCCGCATGTCTCAACCAGAGACCTGAACTATTCGGTGCTGGCGTCGCAGCTGTAGGGTAATAAGAACACGCGCATTCAAAATATGACATCAAAATTGACATAATCTTTTGACCGATACTTTTCTTAGTGTGATGGATATGCTTCGCTTTCACAAGTTCACCATCGGCTACGCGTGGATGTCGGATTATGGAAACCCCGAGGAGAAGGATCACTTCAAAAACCTTCTCAGCTACTCGCCCTTGCATAATATTCCCAAGGTAAAAGTCCTAGCTTTTCTAACTTAGTATTTCTACGTTATACTGAATTTGATGGACATGAAGGACGGTGTTGAGTATCCTTCGATCCTTCTGACGACGGCCGACCACGATGACCGAGTGGTGCCCTCGCACTCCCTCAAGTTCATCGCTCAGCTGCAACACCTCAGAGGAAACGATCCTAATCAGGTTGGAATTAATAAAGGTACGCTATCAAAAGATTCAATTACAACTCATTTTGTTCTGTGTTTAGAAGAATCCGCTATTGATTCGAGTGGAGACGAAGGCCGGACATGGTGCAGGCAAACCGACAAGCAAGTCGATCGAGGAGGCTTCGGACGTCTTCGCCTTCATTGCTAAAACGCTCAAGCTGGATTTCATGAAGGATTGAGGACCCGATTCAATCATCCCAGCCCACTAGGGCTAATCGAGTCTACAAGACTGACTCCGAGCACTTCGATTCACTTTTTTGTAGGTACGTGAAATAGGACATACCATGGCCTTACATTTTGGTAAGAGTGGAAAGTAAGAAATTTGATTTGCTTCAATCTGCTGCTAAAAATTGCAGACAGATTCTTGTTCGCTTTCATGACAAAAGTAACCACTAGACCCGTGCTCTTCTATCACTCAAATAAAGTCGGCGGAAAACAAAAAAGGGTTTAAGTAATGTGGCCATAAGTGTAGCCAAAATGCGTTTACTTACTCTCTCGAAGACTGCACAGAATGTGATAGGCAGAAAGGCCATTAATGCATTGCACAACACTCATTACAGAATATATTCCAACATTGGCATGATGAATGAGAAAAATTGCACCGAAATTGCTTTCTCTCTTCACCTCTAAGCTATTAATATACCTATAGGTAATTTCACAAAAATTAACCACTTCTATTGAATACTGAATAGTCCAGAATGAACTGATAAAGGGTCCAATACGTGTGTGGCCACTTCATTGTTCACTGTCAATCGGCAATTATCTATTGCCAATGCAAATGAGAAGAAAAGTGCATTTACTCACTCATGATTAGTACATGTAATTGGACCACCGTATTCGATTGTCATACTAATAGTTAATACGTGGTTAGAATTAGACACAGCAAATTACTTCTGTATATTTTTCCAATTTAAATGTAGGTTCTAAGTTTTTGTAATCAAAACTATTTACGTTAAAACAACACACTTTAAAAACGACTCAAAAAACGAAAAATAAAGATATTTTAGTAAAGGCACAATGGTTCGAAACACGTACTGGCCAAAAGAATGGAAATAAGGTACACAGCAAAGACGTGGACTAAAAAAAGGGCTAAAACCATAATCGTATGTGTATAGAGGTTTGATTCAGGGTAGATTAGGATTAGCAATAAAGTCGAATTTCGAAAAAAGGCCTCATAGAAAACTCAATAAAGAGGTGTCATCCCAAAAATGGTTTAATTGATTGATTGCAAATTTTATACCACATTTGCTTGCAGATTCCGGTTTTTGTTTGTTTTGCGGCTTAGATGACGAAGGCCATGAGCACGAGGACGCCGATGTGGCCGACGATGAGGGCGCTGGCCTTGGAGAGCGCGTGCATGTTGCAGTTGTCGTGGTTGCAGTATCAGTATCCCATAGCATCTAAATTACCACCCCATACCTGGATCAACGCGGCCTGCACAGCACTAAGACGCCGTCTTCAGATTCTGAACGCGCACATGAGCGTGAAGCTACCCACTAAAATGCCTACCAGTAAGAAGAATGAGTTAAGCATTAGTGTGGATAAGTCTACATCACCCAATATCAGTCCTAAAGCTATGAAAGGTTTTGGCGCGTCTTGTTTGAATTGAGTCAATGTCGTCGCGCTGTGGAAATCCCCTTTACCGAACGTGGCCCTGATGGCGTCAACTCCAGTGATGATGAGGACAACCAAGACTGGGCTGTCCAACTTGCAAGGAGCACTGTGCTCCATGCAAGGAGACCTCCAAGCCCTGGCGGCTGGGACTCAATGGATGAGGAAGAAGTTGAAGAAGTCTCTAAGAAGATGGGAGAAACTGAAAAGAAAATGGAAGAAGAAGATGCAAAAGCAGACAAGATCGACAAGGTTGAGAAAATGGAGAAAGGAGTGAAGACTGAAGAGGAAGACTTCATCACTGTTGGTGTCAGACTAGAAGTCATTGATGCCACAGTCAAGATCTTCAACAAAGAGTGGGACAAAAAGAGAAGGAGTGACTCTGAAGACTCTGACAAGGATGACGCTAAGAAAATAATAATCGACAAGACCACCAAGAACACTTACACTGCTCTGTAGAACCACGACCATGATCATTATTGGCACCAACGCGATCAGACACTGCTCACCCAAAACAGAATCAAAAGAGACAAACCAAATACAAAATTATAAAATAGAAAAGCAAAGAAAATATTATAAAATCAGTAAGACCAAAAAAAATAATTCGTTCTTTTCATTTTTGCATTTCATTTTATGTTTCATTTTGTATTTCATTTCACTTATATGCATTCAATATGTTCATGTTCATTACCAGTGTTCCGATTTATCGATGTCATCTATGGTTAAGGGTCTGATTCAATTTATATTTGCTTGGCGCGACTATCTATGCAGTAGAGTAGTTACCAGCCCAAAAGGCAATAAAAAGCATAAAATACGTGGCCACGTCAAAATCCCAAATTAAGGTATGAAACTTAATTCTTGGAATTGCATAATGCTCTAGATTGTTCCAGAACTTTCAAAAGCAGGTACTTCTCTATAGCGAATGCGAGCGCATGTCAGGTAAAAGTCAGAAGTGGGCCGGTTAGCACAAGCCCTGGGTATAAAAGGGGCCGTCAAACTTGCGAATTACGACCAATTTCAAAATGGAGTTCTCGCATCAGACGAGGAAAGTCAAGCTCACTCTCATCCCCGCGATGATTGTGCGGCTCAAGAATTACCCATCCATGACCCACCTCAAGCTCGTATCCTAGAGGATTCGACTTTTACTGGCGCCTACTTCCACAAGGTTGGCACTGTAGTTACCGCGATCATGGCTTTGGGCTGCGTTCGTTTCGGGCGTGATTGCATTATTGGCTTCTATGCAAAAGTGCTGTTTTACGTATTATCAAAATTTTGTGTACAAAAGTTCCGGCTAGTTTACTTGTTCCAAGGTTATTATATATAAGGTTGGACCATTAGCAGTATAGGCGGCCGGCCCCAGGCTTGGTTGCGTAATCGGAGGGCAAGGCTCAGGCAATAGTGCATAGTGCGTACTACAGTAGTACTTCCCTATTGGCTCAATAATTGTAA
>JAOXNJ010057089.1:0-12623 GCA_028566655.1 Metis holothuriae
AGTGGAACACACAGAATGCTAAGTCGAGGGTAAGCCAATGTTGCAAACCAATGTACTCGCAATGCAAAAAAAAAAAAGGAGTACGAAGGACAAGGAACAACTTGCTTTCTACTGGGGGCCCCATGGGAGCACTCAATAAGGACCTGGCCTAGAATTGCCTAAAGATTACAGTCGACTACGAAACCACTCCAATGTTAATAACACGAGTGTAATGTGTTTAGTTAATAAGGAAAGTGTTGCAATGGAGTAACGAATGAGCTCGAGATTGAGTGCGACAAGCAGAGCAGACCTGAGGGAAGAAACAGAAGCTTAAAAGACATTAGGAAACAGCCAATGCAATGTCTACATCTTCGCTGATTATCGACTTACCAGTCACGCCCGTAAAGGAACCCTAACATAGTACATAGCAACAATAATGTGTTATGGCATTGTAATTCTATATCGAGAAGGGATCAGCAAAGAGTGCTTTCTGACACAGCCACCTATTAATAAGCACTCTATCGGCAGTAAAGTAGCTCTCTTGGGACTGCTGTAGTGCATTAGGGTCAGGTCACACCAACAGAGCTTCTTCTGTGTCGATGACGGGTTCTGCCTGCTGCCACTCAAACTTGCCGCCCATCACCGCCACCTGCTGCAAATGATGGGGCGAATGTGGCGCAAAAAAGAGAGCAACAATATCCATCCATCTCGTATAATGCGAGTTTGCTCAAAAAGAGCTGTCGAATGCACGCAAATCGCAGTTCGTCGACCGAAACTCCTGTAGTAGACGGATTCAGATGTGAAAGCCAGAATGGAGTGTCGTTTGCAGCTTCGACAAACGATGAGAGGACCTGCGACTTTTTAAGTGCACATTAAATGCAGAATCGAAATATTCAGGACATTTTTGTTGGTGGTAAAAACGTTTACTGGCGAAGACACGTGGGGCGAAATAGCATAGCGTGGGCCACTGGACGCTTTTCAAAGTATTAATATTATTCCCTTCTCGCATACAGCTGGTTCACAACGCCCATCCAGCACGACTGGCCGACTGATTGGGTTGATTGATTCATTACGAGCTAGCCTTGGATCCGTGCTCGGATCGACTGATTGGTCGCTAAACAAGTGGCTAGAGTTGAATGCGCTGGACAAAAACGACAAATCATCATCAATCAGTGATTGGACTCGGCATTGGGCGATAAAATCGCTCGCTCGGGCCGGAAGACGGAGAGGCACTCGTTCGCTTGCTCCAAATCGTTGGGTGCGTCCTCACTGCACAAGTGTCACACACACACACAACAGACTTCTCTTTCCTCGGCTTCATCACCGTGACTTGCTTTGCTTGTCTCGCACTTGCGTCCGAAGAGGGGGCAGGTCACTCACAGCAGCAGCACCAGTGAGTGAGCTGCTGCTCACATAGCAAAACGCGTAGAAAAGGAGGCATCCACGTGACTGGCCCGCACGTGCGCGTGCCTCCACGCAGAGCCTTTGTGGAGGGAAGAGGAGACTTCTTGCTTCTGTTGATGAGTCCAGTCGCATTCGTGTACGGTTGCACGACTTGAGTCGCGACAGGTAGATTGGCGTTGCAGTACTAAAGGGAGGAGGGAGCAAAGCATATTCAGAGTAGCAACATAGCAACACCTGGTCCACCAGAGTAAGGGGATCGAACTGACATTATTGTAGGGAGAGAAAACAAAAGAGAAGATAGACAAATCGAAGAGAAATAGGCCATCATTTCAATCGCCTTTGATTAATATAGCTGGCCCATCAGAAAAAGAAATAAGGGATGCTCTTAAACGTTTCGCAAGAAGTGAACTTTTTAAAGTGTGAAGTGCTAATTAATAACAATGTCGAGCTACTACCCTCCAGGATAGGCTTTAGAACGTGTTGGTTGCGCGCACACTGCAAATTACGATCCTCATATACAATCAGGGCATTTCACAGAGGAGTTGGGTGCTTGACCGATGAGGAGCAAACTCATTTCTAGGAAGTACCACTGCGCAAGCCCATTTAATAACGAAATCTCTACTAGTTGCTACTCTCGATGATGTCCGTTGACTGATCGTCGTCCTCATCGTCTGGAGGGTTATCGAGCCAATCGAAAAACTGTTTCAATCCCGTCATGGCAACACCATGTCCCTTGGTTTTGCCAGGCTGGTTCCGCCAAGCGTTGAAGCCTTCGTCAGATATCACGTCTTTGTCGCTCAAGGTCCGACATATCACGTTCAGTACACCTGAAACAAAACCATACCATGGTTTTTTAATTGCCTGGAAATAACAACAAACTGTTAAGGGAATGTTTGTCAGATTTCCTCACCTCTAGGGTGGTCGAGGCTCTCCATGAGGCTCAGTATTGCCAGGAGTACCTCTAGTTCCATATCGGACTGACTGTCTATGAAGCGCTTGAGGATATCTAATCGGAACATCAATTTCGTTTCGTCTAATTCCAACTCTGCGCTGCCTTTGGAACCTATAAATGAAATACATAATTTCGGAAAATTGGTCAATGATTCCTTCAAATCAGTCAGATACAGATGCAACACTATTAAAGCGTTCTCACTTTTAACGATGGCGCTCTCGGTCATCGTTATTGCCAACGCACTGATGAAGTCCGTGTTTCTGGACGGATTTTCAATATTTGTCTGGAGGATTAACAATCAAAATAAAAATATTATCTTACAAGACTTTTGGGTTTCTAGCTCATGGCTACTTACATCGATCCAATTGAAGATATCCTCATTTTTCTTTTCGGCCTCAAACATTTTTCTGAGCTCATTTTCAATGTCCGACTTGCTCATCTTGCGTGCGAGGGAAGAATCCCTGCCGTTGCTGATATCTCCGACTGTGAACTCCAGGCCCTATGAACAAAAACAATTCAAATACACCATGTATTCTAGCCCTGTTAAATTTAAACTACCGTCTTTATGATAAAGCAACTGCTTACATTTGCAGAAATGAAGTCCTCCGTTGACTCATTTTTCGGTACAAAACTTGACCACTGGAGATTAGCCAAACGCCATGAATTTGCCGCCTTAGCTTTTCCGACATGGGGAACCATAGCCTTCAGAACGTGAGCAAAGAAGACCGGGACATTGGCCTTGTTTTCCAGGGCCTTGGAAGTTTCCAATACAAAGTCGAAGGAGAAAACGTCCTCCTCCAACAACGGACCTTTAACGTGGAAAATACAGTTAAAAATCTCGTTTCTGGGGCTCGAAAATTATGAGAACGAACCAAAAATGTTTCCCATTGCTTCCCAAAAATGAGGAACGTCGATGATGATGTCACTGGCAGCCTCAAGGATGATCATTAATCCTTGTGAAAGTTGCGAAGGCAGCAACAGCTCGTCTTTGATAAGCTTGGCGTATAGTTGACCTAGTAATCGGTGAGAAGACTTAGGCCTGTCTAGGAGATGGTTAACACCAAACTCAACAAACTGAGGCAATCTCGAAGGATGAAAGCGCTTGCATAGGTCTTCGCTGGCTACCTCATACAATCCAAGATGAGTGTATTCGTTCAGCAGGGAATGCGTGCATTGCTCCAATTGCTCATTACTTAAGTTAGGATCACCATGGAGCAAGGAGTGTTGCTTGGCTGAGCCTTCTTGTTCAGTTATTGCCGACAGGTCGCCGGGGGCAGTTGCAATTGAGGTCAACGTTTTGGGCGCAGCTGCACGAGCCTCTTCCTTCTTTGTGGGTTGATCATTAGCTTGGTGTTGTGGTCTTGAACGAACTTCGCGTACACCCTGCAAGACGCGCTGCATTTCGTCGGTCTTGGTCGGCATGCGGTTGTCTTGGCTAGAAATTAAATTTCATACTTTCATTTTAAATGAGTTAAATACAGTCGAATCTCAGTTTAACGTATTTTTTCGTCAGCAGCATAAATAGGTTAAACTGAGTAAATTTATCACATAATAATAGCAGGCTGGAATTCGTTAAAATGAGATACGTTAAAGTGAGATTCGACTGTGCTTAGTTTTCAAGAAGCGTACGAAGCTCAAGTCATGTGAATGTTACATTTAAGATAAAATACATTTCCTTTTGTATTAACCTCGGTTGTGTTCTGGAGGGCGGTATTGTAGTGGGAGTCTCACTCGGCTCGTCAGTCGATAAGGCAGAGAATCTATTTGACCTTTTCGTGGCTGCTGCTTCAGTCAGGTTCGACGTTGTTGCACTAGCGGTAAGGCCACCTTTCCTACCCCCGGGACGGCTACCTTGCGTCCATGGAGCTGAGGACGGTCCCAAGGTTATCATGGTCGGATCCTTGCGACCAACATCATTTTTAGTTAGGTACCCACTCAGCTTCTGCGTGTTCACAGACATGGAAGCGTTACGGCCCACATCCTGGATTGCAAAGTTTTTGATTACATTTCTCTTAACTAATAGGTTATTTTGAACGTTTTTTTATGAATAACTCTACTAACTTGAGGTGCGTTTTGAGATTTTCTTCGACTTATGGAGCCGTGTGCTGATGATCCCCCACTGTATGACTGCCTACCCATGTCGGCGTAATTCTTCTTGTTGCTCTGCATTTCCACCTCGGCGCTCAGTTTTTCTCTTTTTGCATCTTCGTGAATCTGTGCAATGGTCTTTGGCCCTCCAATGTCGCGTCTCGGCTTCCATTCGTTTCGACGCAATTCGATACAATCTTGCAGCTTAAATCGAACCCGACTCGAAACCTTCTTGGCATCAACATAGGTACGCATGCGGTCAAAGTAAGATTGAAGGGGGACCACACGTGAGCGACGAGAGTCAGTCTTTTCAACCTGAAAGCAGACGAAAATCATTTGTCACATGTAGTACTGTTACATGAAAAAGTAATTTCGATTCTCTCTGCATTTAATTTAAAATAGCAACCGTGTGCTTCAGAAACCAGGAATCATATTCCCTAATCATTACGATCATGAATGACAGATTTTTCATCACCAGCACTTGATTACATCGAAATCGAACTCATTGATCAGAACTTTAAACTTTTTCTCACCTTTGCTAGGAACTCATTAGTCTCCTTTTCGAGTTTGCTTCCTACTGTTGTGAGCAACCTGCAAAGGCACTCAAGTGACTCCTCTAGCGACTCCTGGGTACCCTCTTCATTCTTCTCCGACAACAAGTTCATTACACAACCGTGGATAATGGGACATGTCAGCATGCCAAGCTTGTATAATTCGCCAATGAACCTGATGTTGCCCAAGCTTCTTCGCCTTGCCTTCCGCTCTATTTCCTCATACTCGTTCATTAGAGCCTTACGCTTCTCCTCATCCGGAGCCTGGTTCATAAGCTCCTCGTACTTCTTTTTCTCTGTGCCGTCCATGTAGTCGCGCTCGAACTCACGTTGTACTTGAGTGATGAGCAATTTGCGAAACTTGACATCTTCCGTTGAGCCACACGGTTTAAGTTTCATGTGCTCACAAAGCCGGGCGTAAGTTTCACTGAAGCCGGGCTCGTCTACCGCCTTCTCGAACACGAGTTCAATGCATTTTTGCATTTTTTCTTGGCTGTCCATTGGCAATTCGTAGAAATCGTGCTTAAGCTTATCAAAGTTTTGAGGAGTTAGCTTGTTGAGGATTGCTCTGCACTTCTTAGCAAGATCTTCAAGAACACTATTATTGGAATCAACTTCATCAGTATTGCTTGAACTTTTCACCGACGGTTTCCAAGCATTCTCGGCTGAATGCAGTTCCACTTGACCTCCAATACTCACGCCAGATATTATTCGTTTAGTCTGGATTTCGCGCCTACCGCTATTGCTGCCTCTCTTACCACCCTGGCCACTTTTAGATAAAGTGGGCTTTACGAAGTTCGGCATGAAGTTTGCCCCAATGCTACGATTGGCGGAGTTCACAACACGAGCGCGATCACTAGCTGTTGCTGAGTCACCTTTGACAATATCGAGCACGTCCTTGGGGAAGTCAGGTTTCTTCTGTGTCTGAGCAATGTTCATAAAAGAAAGTAGGAAATCGCGTCCGTACTCTTTCTTGCCGTCCGGGTTTTGAGGCGACCATTGATCTGCAAACATTATGAATAATGTAAAGAAGTGTTTTCTTTGATATATTTTTTGACCCTTACCCTTGGCATAAGGATGAGATACTTCGGGCATTTCCACTGTCTCCTTAGGCTCTTTGATTTGCACCTCTTCCGCCTTGGGGGAAGCAGTCTTCTTGTACTGATCCCCTTCAACCTCATCTTTAGAAACAGCATCAACCTTCTCAGTCTCCTCCGCCTTACTAGGAGCGGCTTCATTAGAAATCTTCGTCTTGTCCACCTTTTCCTTCTTAATTGAATCCTTAGTCGTGTTTTCAACGTTCAATTCAGCCTCCGCTCTCTTTGAGCCTTCATTGGTGGTTTCAGATGAATCCATGAAGGCTTCTAACTCACTAGTAGCTACTCGCTTGTCCCCTTTGCGATTCAGTTCGGCTTTCCGTTCAGCTGCTGACTTCTTTCTCACGCCGCCTGCTTTACCTAGTTTTAACAAAAAAGCGCCAAAATGAACCATCAAATAATCAACAATTACTCTGCGAGTCTGCAAGGATGCAAATTGAACTGGTTCAAAACGGCAACAAAAGCTAACAAAAAAGAGCAATAAATTACCCTCTAAAGCGGTAGACGATGGAGATGAAGAGGCGGCAACAACAGCTTCATCTTTGCGTTTCTCGACGTGATTATGAGTTGCCTTTGCAGAAGAATCTTGGTTCTCTGTTTCATTTTGCAAAATGGTATTTTCAGTTTTTTCGACTTTATTTGAGCCTTCTGAATGAATTTGCTTCTCCTCGCCCCTTATGCTGGACTTTTCAACTTCTTCCTGTTTATTCGTTTTAGTCATTGCCTTTTCATCTAGTTTCGTCGGTTCGTCTTTGATATCGGCTGCAGCTCTGCCAACATTTGTTGCAAACTCAGCCGAAGTGGCCTCTTTTGTAACTTGCTCGGTATCTTGGGCATCCTTGACGCTCTAAATAACAAATAAAAGATCAATTGAATATAACAGTTATTTATTTATTTATTTATTTATTTATTTATATAACAGAATATTACTTGGTTACAATCATTTAGGTATATAAGTTTATGTTTTACTCACAGACTTCTCTTCTTCCCCGTTGACCACGTCTTCTTTTTCCTTTTCTTCAAAGATACTTTTCCCTGTCTCTGGATTAATGATCGCAATGCCCATATTCTTTCGCTTTGAATAGCTTTGCTGAGTATTAGGCGGCGGTGGTTGCGGCTGTGGCTGCGGCTGCACTTGGGGCGCCGCAGCAGGCACCTGCGGAACCGGTGGCAAGCTAACAGGGGGATTGGTATACGCGGTCGCAATTGATGCAGGATATTGTGAATGCGGGTGTTGGGGCTGCATGTGCGGTTGCTGCATGTGCGGTGGTTGTGGCTGCATGTGCGGCTGTTGTTGCTGTTGCTGTTGTTGCTGCTGTGAAAGTGAATGCAATGTATAGGTTTGCTGGTGTGAATGTTGTTGTGGCTGGGATTGTTGAGACATCTGGTACTGCATTGGCGGTGTCTGAGCACTATTTGGTCTCGCTTGTATGGATTGAGGCATTTCAGGCTGTCCGCCACTGTACTGCTGCTGAGGCGGTGGTTGATTGAAGAGAAACATTGGCTGTCCTGGTAGAGGTCGGAACTGAGGCCATTGCTGTTGTCCCTGAGGCAAAGCAAACTGTTTTTAGAACTTCAAAAAAGTACAAACAAAATTCGGTAACATACAACACGAATGGCGTAATCGACGGAGTATCAAAAGTTTAGTTACTCAATCGTCAAGAAGAACAATACACATTCATCAAAGTAGGCGTGAGTCACCCAGCTTCCTGACGTCACTAATCAAACATTCTACTAACTACCTACGAAGACGGAATCGTCACCGAGTGAACACTTGAAAAGGACAAATCTAACGATTCTGAGCTGATGCTGATAGAACGTTTGCTGGGGGGCTCCAAATTGGTGATGGTTCATCTTGATCAGGCAACAAGATCAGTATTAAATGAAAAGTACGCTGCTTATAAGTTTGCTCATATGTATTGGTCCTTGGATTATGTGACGACCGCACGTCCTCTTGAAAAAACGTGCGACTCCAGGAAAATACAATGCAAATAATAAAGAGGTAACTTTTAATAAAGCAATTCTTATTAGAGCTTCAATAACCAGGAAGCTCGAGTCCCCACGACTCTGCACGTGAAATGCTCACGTGTACTACTCCCAAAAACAACAAAGTGCCTTTTATACTAGGGTTAATGCAGACCTCATGCGGAGTCGGATGCCCCCGCAATACCGAGTGACAACTCACGGAACTACCAACAAGCCATACGGGTATTTTGGGCGTACGCGTAATTGCGAACAAGGAACATGTAAGAATACGAATAGGATATGCAAATTTTGATGAAAATAATTCCTAGATGTGAGTAACGCCTCCTTTGAGAACTCCTCTTCGTTCAACAAGAAACTGTTGCTCCTTGAGCATTCCAAAATTTTATGGAAAGCAAAATCGTGAAGAGCAGAAAACAACTTAAATGACAATAACACAAGGCGTTCATTATGTGCTAGGGCTTCTAAAACGCGCGATGCCGTTTTCAAAATTACAACTCTTGTTGATGGCCACTCTTGCCAGAGTTCATAACTGGCTTCATGAAGGGTTGGGTTTCACCGACACGTATCCAATCCTTAAAAGCAAGATTGGCCACGTTTTTGCCGCTCAACAATGCCATCTCCATTGCAGATGCTGCCTTCTCCACTGCATTCAAGTAGTAAAGACGTTCATTGAGTCTAAAGGTATCCAACTGATCCCTCATGTGCTGATCATACTGCGGATAAGCAAGCCAGTCGACAGCAACCTTTTGCCTCACAGTTTTAAAGATAGCTTTGAACTCGTTCTCTTTAAGAGGTCGCTGTGAGAAGATCTTCCATACCGTGGGGTAAGCAGAGGTTGCATTGGCATCGACTGGTGCTAACAGACTAATGCTGTTCACTACGCTGGAGTTATCGAGAAAGAAAAAGCTTGATGTCAAGGAGGAGGGATCGGAGAGGCCGAAGTAGTTCGGGTTCAGGTCTCCGTCAACCAAGGTCGCAACCGTCCGGTGGTAGCTGTTAGCATCATACAAGGATTAATCAAGATCAATCGAATCAAGCCTCGTGTGACATTACACTTGTAGCTATTACCTGCCAGAGATGGTAGGTAGGGAAATGTTTACGAATCGCACCATACGCTTGTCGTCTGTCAGAGGTGATGCCACCAATAACAGATCAAACTCCGTTTCATGTGTCGAAGAGGATATTTTTGTGGTCGAGTCACTTGACTTAGAGATGCGTGCGACGTATTTTTCTCCCTGAACGGCAACCTCAGACACCTGCACATTCGCAGAGTATAACGAGACATTCTTATGTAGTAAATGGTAGTCATTCAACCTGAGCTTCATGCAGCACAACGTTGGCCTCTTTTAAAAGTCGTTCTACCACCTGTTGGTTGCCCCCTCTAACGTGCCAAAGGTCTCCTTCGGCTCCGGCAAGGGCTACGGCGCCGACAAAAGCGTTTATATCGCTTGGTAATTGTCCATAATTGACGCGCGTGGCCACTGTCACCAATTCGTCAATGAGCTTTTGGCCAATTCCGTTGACCACCAAATCGTCGACGAAGGCCACATCAGTCTTGTTGGCTAATTGGCCTAGCTTTTCGGCACAGCCCATTACGACCAGAAAGTCTTCGGCGCTGACGACGCTAAGATTTGATTCCAGGAAGGCGTAAATGCTGACCACAACAAGGGAGCTTTAAGTTCTTAAATTGAAAACATTGACAAAAAAAGTGACCCTATGCAAGTAAAAACTTACTGGTCGAACGCCGTTAGCATCTCTTCGATGTAGTTGTTCATTGCTCTTAGAGAGAAGGGTCCATAGCGCCAGAGGAGCTGTACTTTCTGCAAAAACTTGTGCTTCGACAGCTGAAAAATGGTTTTATCCCCCTGTACCAAGCTAAAGCGGCTCATATCGAAGCCAGAGACCTCGTCAGGAGTAGTCGCTCTCTCCAAACCTTGAAAAGGAACACTCTTGAAACCATCGACATGAGGTAATATTCATTCCAAACTCACCTAGCCTTTGCACAAAGTCGACCATCAGAGCATTCCTCGGATGAATGACGGTGGCCCCTACCTCATACTTATGACCAGCGATATCTATTGTGGCAGCACGGCCACCAACGTGGTGGTGCTCAAACACGTGAAGATCGGCATCAACGCCAAACTTTTGTCTAAGATGGAAAGCCGCTGATGCGCCACCCATACCACCGCCAATAATACCTTAACAAAGAATGCTGTGAAACTCTCTGAACCAATTTCTTATAGAACCTAAGTGGAGGATTTCCGTTAGGATTCTACCGATGCTGACGCGACTTGAGACTGTCTTGAAAAGCACCGAAGCGATGAGAAGACCCAAAATTCGCATGACTGACACGATGAGGAAGTTTAATCTAAGAATAACTGCTTGGCTGAGATAACGAGACAAAGGAGGAGCAAAGACTAGCCGTCCACAATGTTCACCCAAAACCGGCCTGTTATCGTCCAAGTCGGTAGCTCCGTGCTTCAACACAGAATTGGCTATAAAATTTCTATGTGGCTAAGGCATGTGCCCAATGCCCTCAAGCATGCTACAAGGGCAAGGCGTTGGCTGTTAAGCAGCTGGTGATCGCTCTCAGGGCAGCTGTCGAGGCCCAGGCAGACTGGGCACAGCAGGCAGGAAGGCAAGCTGGCTTAAAGTAGCTGCCACAGCTGCTTCCAGGCACCCACGTGGCAAGCCACAACCTCGTGCCAAACAACCCACCTCAACTCGTGTCTTTGCAAAAATGCAAGTTGAAGGGCGTTACTGCAAATGCGAATGTAGCGAAGTACGATTAGTGATTAGACGTGTAAAAGAAGGTAAATTGTTCTTCAAATTGAGAAATTTAATAGTAGCAACAAATCCGCTTACATTTGGGCTATAATGCTACACCACCGTTTACAACGTTTTTAACAGGAGGCGACGTTAATGGCATTGAGGACACATGAATAGTAGCTGGTAATGTGCTGAAAATGGCAGATGAATCACAAACAGTGAAACGGTTTGTGGCCTTGAAATCAATATCCATGAGCAAGGGGGCCTAGGACAACAAGACGAAAGAAAACTATCTTTCTGATTTCCTGCCTACTGTATTAGTGCAGTAAAGTAGCAAAAAAGGCCAGTTAGCAAACTGAAAGCCACTCCAGAGTAGTTGGCAACAGACTCACCTCGCCTTTCCTCGCACTAACACGTGATGATCGTCTTGTGTCTCGAGTCTGACTATTTGGGGACAGAGCTCACGTCGACTTGACCCTTGCAAGGCCACAGAGGCCGGACACGAGCGTGTGCCTCAGGTCGGCGCCGGCCGTCCTCCTCATGGCGCCCGACTAAAGCAGCCTCGGGCACGCCCGGCCTGACGGAGCTGCCTTGGGCGATTACACGCAGAACGAGTTTGTCTCTGGGCCAAAATCGCCACAGCATCCATGCATCGATGCATGCTCTGGCGCTCCTAATAACCCGACAGCGTTCCACAGAATGTACTCGGTTACTCCACAACAAACAAGCCTTCAACAACTACGGTGACGTCTGACGAAACGTAACAAATGTCCCAGCCATAACAATGACCATTCCCTATTAGCCAGAATCGACTGTAGCCAAAGGAAGACTTTCGAGAGATGTCAGGAGACGATATTTCAGCCAAATGATGGACAATGAACACGAGAATTAGTGCGTGCAGTAGAAGAACAGATGATGATGATCTCTCTGGCAACTAGAAAGTGTGGACCACAATTAAGTCATGAAAGCGCGCTCACATCGCGGCCACGCAATCGATCCGTCAGCACCTCACACGCCAAAACTCTCAGAATTCGACCGCCGTCCACATATGTAGTGGCAAGGCAGCTTGGATAATAGTAGCTAACCTTAGGGAGATCTGATAAGCAAGAAATGCGTTTACATAGACATTTGCAGATGCAAACTGAGGAAAGTAGCCCCGGGGTCCCGAGGACCACGCCATTGATTCTCCGAGGGTACGAGTGCACTAAATCAAACCGCTTGCGAATCCATTGGTTCATTTTAAGAGTACGAAATTAAAAAAGGAGAGATGAAGGAATTGCCTCTTGTCGACTCACCACGTTTGGCACGAAGATGGGGCCCATTTGGGCTCCGGCCAAATGGGCGCCGCTCACCACCATGGTCTGCGCCATGGCCGGTTGCTGCTGCCTCGGGAGGTACATGCGCGGCTGCTGGTGCTGGCCGGCGCCCATGGGGGCCGCACGTTGCATCCCGTACTGCGGCGGCGGCTGCTGCTGCTGCTGCTGCTGCTGGCCCATCCCGCGGTTCATGTTGTGGTTATGGCGCATCATTCAGGCCTCAAGGACGGGGACGAGAGGAGGGAGGCGAGGCGCCCGGCGAGCGCCATTTCAATTCCACGCGAGCATCGCTGCACGGGGTCCAGATCACGGCGAAGAAGGTGCACACGAACTGCAGGACGAACAACGAGTTCCACGACGACTTCTTCTTCTTCTTGGCGCAAATGACGGAGGTGCTGAGGTGTTGAATACTCGGCAAAAAGTGTGTCTGCTGCTGGCTCGCTCCCCTCTCGTCCAACAGCTGCGCACGCTCGCCGCCGCC
>JAOXNJ010057422.1:0-12622 GCA_028566655.1 Metis holothuriae
TTACAGCACACGTAGTACATTCAAATACATTTTTAAAAAGCTCTGTGTGTCAGAAAGCAACCTCTTTCTAATATGGAACAAATAAGGCCTAAATTGAAAACGGGTGGCAAATACCAGTACCAGTCTGGAAGCAATTGTTAATAGTTGAGCACGTTTTCAAAAAGAGCTTTTTGGTCCTTATAGAAAACTGCGACGCTCAAGCTTGCCAAGCTCGGCACGTTGCATTATGGGGTGGCCAGTCATGGGTTGGCTTTGGATGATTATAGCTCTTACTCTGACCCCGTCTTTAGCAAAGGGCACATCTTTTTTGGCAAAAACTACATCTTTGCCAAAAACATCACTAGAACAAACACAGAACAACAAGACCCCCCAGAAGGATTCTTACCACAAAGTGAGCAACTTGCTAGATTTATCAAGGCAGTTTCTTGGCACGAAAGATGCTCCAATTCTGATCTGTAACCCTTCAAAGCTCAACTGGCCACAAAATTTGCAGCGTCACCACGTGACTGTTGCATATGATGTGACCCAAATCACCAAACTAGGCACAGGGGGCAAGAATATTGTAGTTTGTTTAGATCACTTCAAAGAGGGTGAGAAGGTGTGGCTGGTACAGGAATGGAAGCCCAAAAGACATCTGACAAACATGATTCTAGTCTCTACTAAAGAAATTGAGAGAGAAAGTTCAGTGCTGAGTACTATCATTTCTTTGTCGGCACGTATCTTCTTCTTTGATTACAAAACTGGCTTTGAAAGTTACTTTGTCAATGGGCAGCATGTCAAAAGGGACCTGGTTGAAATCTGTGTTACTGGAGGGCTGAAGATGATTGAGAAGAGAAGTTTCCTGGAGCGACGATCCAATTTTCAAGGCATGATTCACTTCTAAATTAACAAAAGAAAGTAAACATAATATACATTCAACATAGTTCTTTATTGCAGGGATGAAATTGCGTGTCGCAGTTGCCAATGCCCCTTTGCATGTTACTGGACCTGGAGATACCTTGGACTTGACTGGGCCTATGTTCACTACACCAAGTGGTGACAAAATGGTGACTCTTGATTTGGCCAGTTTGAAAGGCATTGCCATTGATGTGCTCAATGAGTTGAGCAACAAAATGAACTTCAGCTCACATGTCTTCGCTCGCATGGATCAGGTTTGGGGATATAGAGAACAAAATGGATCATGGACAGGCCTTGTTAGGACACTTGAAAAGGTTATTTTCTTTCTCAAAACCCAAAAGAATATTATCATATGTTGAACATATTATAACTCTTTTCATTGAAGAATGAAGCAGACATGGTTGCTTCACTAATGACAATAACAACAGAGCGGGTTGAGGCATTGGATTATTTGCCTTCCTTTGCTACTGAGAGTTGGGCACTATTTGTAAAAAAAAACATGGCCAAGAAGAAAGGAGCTTTTTGGTTAATAAAAGATGATTTAAAGTTTGAGGTATATAAGTTTGATGCAATACCTTAATTACTTTTTTAGGTTTTCTTCAGACCTTTTGCTTATGAACTTTGGCTAGGAATTATCTCAATGGTTTTATTATTGGGCCTCAGTCTCACAGTGGTTGAACATCTTCTAATGCAAAATGTGATTAAAAAAAGAATGGCCCACATGTCAAATTTGAGCTTGGAGTTGGTCAAAAACTTATGGAGAGTTTTTAGTGCACTGTTGGGAGGAAGAACAATATCAACTTGGAAAGTTGTTACTGAGTACAATGGAGGTTGTGGATACAGATTACTGATTTTGGTGTCATCTCTCTTTGGAATTGGAATTCTTGCTAGCTTCCGCTCCTCAATCACCTCAGAACTCTCAGTCTTAGAGGTACAGGTGCCCTTTAACTCCCTTGAAGGGCTTCTACAATCAAACTACAAGTAAGTACTGTTAAAAATGATTATTTCTTTAACGTACAACAAGAAGTTTCTGTAAACACTTTTTGCTGCAGAATGACAACAACCAAAGTTTACAGTATTGCCTTTGCACAACTTAAGTCTCATGGCACTCCATCCAATTTGGTGGACAGGATTCTGGAGAAATATGACAGCTTCATGAAAGCTAATCCCATTAAAATTAAGGAGCTGGACCTAAAGTTTTTTCCTCATGACAATTTGGCCTATTTTTATTCCAAAGAACTTGCTAAAAGACAAGAAAATATTGCATGCAAGCTAAAATTGGTGTGGAAAGTCTATCATCCTTTACTTCTGGCACCTGCTGTACCCAAGTCATCAGAGTTTCATGAGCTCCTGGCATTCAATGTAGAGCACCTCATCAACAGTGGTTTTGTCAACTCTGCCAAAAAGAGGTGGCAAGGAAAAAAAAGGGACTGTGGAGAGAAGAATGCAACACCAATATCCATGGAGAAGTTGGCCATGCCAATTTCATTGATGTTGCTTGTCTTTTGTGTTGCTCCAGCAGTCCTGGTATGTGAGAGATGCATTGGAAGGCCATCTTGCAAGACCGTTGACTTGGAGACGGCCAATGCAGAAGATAACAAGGAAAACTCAAATGTCTGTTCTGATAATCCTGTCAAATGAAGATTCTCCATTTGGGGAAATTAGGTGCAAATGACATGAAAGTGATGTATGTATCTATGCACAAATATGTGGCACTCTCTGATTTTTGCAATGTTAAACAATTTGTGTGGTAAATGAATGTGTCATTGAAAAGTTCAACCAGATATCATGATTATTCATTACATATCACTTTACAATTAACTGACATTTGCGGCAGTTGACCTTTAACTTACTTGAGATTTGCCCAAGGCTCAAGTTTTCCATTTAGTCCTAAATGTTCACAATTTGATGCACATACTAATCAGTAATCACATGAAAATCGTGTTACTCGTATAATAGCACATTAAAAATGAAGTAAAATTAAAAAGATATTCCAATTAATAGAAAATTTATCAATTTTTGAGACCTATAAGCCTTATACACACGTATTAATTGTTGCTGACGTCACGAGGATAAGAGATGTCACATTTAAGAAAAGCATCAGATCACCGCAGGCCACTGCAACAATTCCCATGGAAACTTACAGAAACTCACTTGGCACACCTGCAACAAAAGTTGGAAAAAGAGATAGAAAAGTCGCTTAGCTCACTTCACAGTTCACACTATACGAACTAAATACAAACAAAGAAGACTAATATGTAAAAGCACTGTACTCTAAACTGTAAATGTGTTTAGTGAACACTACATATACTACATATAAAAGCTTGACTGAAAAAAGTGCGTCACAGCCAAATGACACCTTTACACAACCGACCAGAAAGTCAATGGAACTACAATAGCTACCTTCATTGATCTTAGTAACTTACTAGAATAAAGTGGAAAAAGAGTTTTTTTTAAATAAGAACTTTGGTCTTTTAAGAGAACTTTCTTTAGAACTTGAGTTTCTAAGTAATACTTTTTTCATTGATCTGGAAAGCTCGATTCGTTTTGGCCTCGAGCCAAATTCGTCCTGAGAACTCAATGCCTGCCAAGAAACTCTTGGCCATATAAGACACGAGCCAAGAGTCACAATTCGCTGGAACATCTCGTCGAAAGCCAAGTTTGAATTGGACCAAGAAACAAAGTATTAAGAAGACTTCTTCTTGGTTTCAGGTAATTAATTATGTCATTACACAAAAAATCAATACTTAATTACTTCATTATGATGCTTAATCATGGTCAATTGGATTTTTTTTTGCGGCTTAATTGCATTGCACTTACGTTAGTTGCCATAGTAATTGCATGCCCAAGCATGTCCAAATCACTCAAATTCAACGCAATTTAAGAGCATTTTCTGCTTAATTACCCAAATAATTTCCATTTTTCACTATATAACACTTTTTGGCAATTAATTAATTAATCGATTAGGCCGACCTAATGCCATCTGGAAGAGGATCGAGCGGTTCAGTGTCGCTCTTGTCATCGCGTTTCGAGTCGCCCTCTGTAGTGGCCGAGCGACGAGCAGAAGAATTGCGCGAGGTTCGTCGCGTGCTCGACCGAGAGGACGACCGACGACGAAGAGAACAAGAGGAACAACAACGAGAACAACAAGAACAAAGAGAGATTGAACAACGACTAATTACAGAGGTATTCAATTAACTCTTTAACGAAATTAATGAAACCATTAATTTCGATATTAGCATCTTTTTTCACATCTCCTTTGTATATATAACTGTATTGAAATGGTCTCTAATATATGGAATGGTGGCTTTTAGGTATAGAATGGCTTTAAATTGCTTTTTTTGGCTTTGAAAATGTCTTAAATTTATGATAATTCCATAAAAGATGTGAAATTTTCATTTTTTGATTAATTTTCATTTAAAGGAGGAGGAGAGGGTTAAGGCGGCCTCTGAGGCGGCTGAGCAGCGTCGGTTGGCCGAGGAGAAGCAGCAGCTATTAAACAGACTCAAATTGGCCGAACAAGCTTTTGAAAGGGTCAAAAAAGCCAGTTTAGCCTTAGAAGACAATAATAAAACCACTTTTAATAATACCAAAAAGAATAACGACACTTTTGATAATAATAAAGACAACGACAACAATAATAAGAAGAGCAATAAAAAAGAGAGCAATAACGATTTTGAGAAGGACAATGGTAATGACAGTAGAAAGAGATCGGGTCCACCTGCAGTGGTGAGTCGTTTGCCAGCAAAATTTTTTGGTCAAAATTCGAATTCCGCATTAAATTCGAGTTCATCGAAGCCAAAATTGGCTGGAGGTTCGATGAGTAAAGCTCTTTTTAGCGAGTCGCTCGATCGATTCGAGCCCGAATCGAAGCGTTTGGAGGCCAAAAATCAACTTAAAGCCATAACAGAGAATCAGAGAAACAAACAAAAACCGAATTGGTCGCAAAGAACCGTTCCAGACGTTGTCAAAGACACAATGAGTTCGGAGCCAAAGCAGTCCAAAGAGGACATGCAGAATTATCTCATCGCAAAAGTTCTTTATGACGACATAAACGAGAACAATGACAATAACAATTATAATAATAAAAATGGCAATAAAAATGGCAATAAAAACGGCAATAAAAGAGAATATGGAAAGGAGAATGAGATGGATAGAGAAATGAGACAATACTTGGAGAGCGTCGATGCTGAACAAAATGAAAGTGCGATTGCAGCGCCCTCTAACGGCCAAATTGCGAACCAGAACAATTTCGACGCCAAAATTTCCGAAAACGAAGACAAAAATGAGCACCAACTATTAAGTGAACTTAGTGATATTAAGCAAAAGCTCAAGTTTGGAGCCCTGGCAAATGTCAGGGATAAGGAGAAAGTGCGCAAATTCGACGCAATGGTCGGCGAATTGCAGAATGTGCAATCACATACCAGTAATGAGAGTAATGAAAAAAGTCCAAATTCGACTGAAAATAAGGCCAAATTCGGCGGTAATTCACGACTAAAACCCAAAAACAAATTATTGGAGCCTAAGAAGCCGGCTCCAAATGCTCAAGCCTTGCCGATATTGGAGCAAGTTCAATTGAAACCCACTCAAAAAAGGTGTAAAAACGACTTTGAAGCCGCCTTTTCCTACGATAAAAAGAGTCCTTTCGGAGAGGAAATTCAGCTGAAAAAGGTCGTAAAGCCCAATTTAAGACGTTTAAGAGACATTGTTAAAGAGGCCAAAGTGGAAAGAGGAATTACTGCGCCCTTGAGACCCGTTAGAACTCAAAAACCTGCTAATAAAACGAATTTGAGAGAAAATAACGGTTTAATGGTCAATCTAAGGAGGAGCAGTGAGCCAAGAGGAGATGAGAGTGCGACAAAAAGCGCGAAAAATGGCGCTCCTCAAAATGGCGCGCAAATTCAAAAAATGGCGGGAAAAATGACGCCGCCAAAATTGGCGCCAAAAAGGAGCGCAACTCAATTGTTGGACGAATTTGGTGAACTTATTCGGAGCAATGCGAACTTAATGAGTTTCAATTTGACTCGTAGTTTCGATAAACTCGAATACAAGGTGTTTAGAAAACAGCCTTTTCAATTGGAATTGGAGCAATTTTTATTGCAGGCAAGGAAATTCGTCGAGAATGACGATAATGACAGTAGAAACAAAGCGGCCTTGAAACGAGACGTTGAAATCAGAGTAAAAGATATAAAGGAGAGATTGGATTCGGAACAGTTTGAAGTGGAAATTGAGGATGACGAGGTCGATTGGAACGATGAAGATTTCGAGAATTTCGACGAATCCCCAGACGATCAGGAAATGGAGGAGGCAATGGAAGACATGCAAAACTACATGAGAAGTTTGGAAACAGAGCAACCACCAAGCAATATTGCTACTAAAAATGACAACAACAATTCATCTAATAACATATTGAATAATAAGAAGAAGCCGGAATTGAAGGATCACGAGAATTTGGACGCCTTTCTGGACGACATGGACGATTACTTAAAGACTTTGGAAGGAAATGAAAAGAGCAGCGCTGAACAGGAATTGGAGCAATATTTGAATCAGATCACAGTCGAAGATGCACCTAGACCCAAACCTGAAATTCAGAAACCGAATAATAACGTCAAATCCAACAAATCCATATTGGAGGACGAGGGATTCCTTAGACGCGAGGCAGAGAGGAAGAGACGCATGGAGCAAATAAAAGCCATGCAACAAACGAGAAACACTAATAACATCACTTCTACTACCACTAATAACAGTAATGAGAGTAATAACAGTAATAGAAATGAGAGTAATAATAGTAATAATCCAAGTAAAAATGCCCCAATAGTGCCTGAAAGAAGATCATCGTTGACTCACACCAACATAAACAATAGTGTTTATAACAACGATAATCGACAGCCGGAGCCTCCGATGCGTCGCGACTCCCTGACCAAGAGCTGCATGAACAGCAACGACGCCGTGTTCACGGCCACGCCCGACTACCTGACCAACCCGCCCATGGGCAACGACCTCGTGGCCCTGGCAGTCGGCTTAGAGAGAAATATTTCGAATTATGAGCCGGGAAGGGCGGATGCGTCTTATTTGGAGCCCAAACAGAGCATCGAAGAGGAAATTGCCTCGTATAAGGCCAGAGATCAACGATTTGCCGATGAACACATTAGAAGTTTGGCTTTAAGACAGAAGAAGAAGATGCAAAACGTTTTGAATAACAGCACTTCCAATGTTCTGAACTTGAACGACGAGGAGGGAGGCAAGGTTTGGAAGTGGAAGCAGAAGAGATTGGAGGACAATCAGAGAATCATTAATGAGAACAATAATAGAGCATTATATACGAAACCTGTGCAGAGAAATGAGAAGGCCATGAGAGCCTTCAGTACCATGTTCGCCAAGAAAGACGACAATAATAATAAATTGAGCATAAATAGATCGGTTAATATAGATTCTGAGGAGGAGGAGGAGGAGGAAAAGGAGGATTTGAGTTATCTCCGAGGCAGTTGTGCCAATGTGAGAGCCAAATTCGAGGCTCAGATCAAGGAGAGTCGAGAAAATGTTGGGCCTCAAAGAAGAAGTAATAATGTGCAGAGAAGCGCCAGCTGCACCAGCTTCGCCGAGCACCTCAGACGCCGCAACAACAATAACAACAACAACAACAAGATGTTGAAGGAGGAGAGCATCGAGGAGGAGGAGGAGGAGATCAAGGTGCAAAAGGGACTTGTCCAAGCAATGAGAAACCAAGTCATCAACCAATACAACAACAACAATAATAATAATAATAATAATAATAATAATAATAGGAGAATGATGAGCACGTCCAAGATGTTCACGGTGCCGGAGGAGGAGCGGTCTTTGCTCGGCCAAGACGAGATCAAACGTCAACTGGAGATGAGAGCAGCCTTGAACAACGTGCCCAGAAGAAGTGGGAACACAAATTTGACTGGGGATTTCAGACATGCCGGCAGACACATGGACTTGGCCAGGAGCAAATTCGAGAATTACAATGAAACCAAGAGAGATAATAATGATAAAATTGGAAAGATTGATAAAAATAGAGCAAATAATGGAAGATTGGTGAAGGATGAGCTTGACGAATTGCCTGATGTGAGCGAATTGTTGGCTTCGCACAAGTACAGCGACAGCAGGGAGAACATCGCGGCCGAGTTGGCCGAGGTGCGCAAGGCCGCCAAGACCAGGAACCTCATGAGCATCAACAACCGCAAGGACAACAACAACAACAACAATAGTCACAATAAAAGAAACATGAATAATCGACCTTCATTGTTGGATAAGAGTTATTCGACGACCAGTGTGGACCTGGACGAGAGCGTGCTCGAGAACGTGTCGAGAAACAAGGCGATGATAAGGAACAAGATAAAGCAGATAGAAGAAGATAACAAGAACAACAATAGTTTGAGTAATTCGTCTCAATGTAGACCTAGAGTTATGCCAAGTAATCGTTGGGTTTTGGACACAGTAAACAAATATTTCGATCCGATTGCAGAGGATGAAGACGATCATTTATTGGAGGAACGACAAGTTCCAAGGAAACTCAATAGTGAGCGAATGCAGTTGTTCGAATCCGAATCTCCTCAGTCAAGAAGATGTTCGAATCTGGAAAAATCGGCTTCGTCATCTCAGATGAGAGATCGATTAAAGTCGATTATGAACAAAAATTCGAACTTGGATTTGACTCATTTCAAACGAAATCTATCGGATCATCTGAAAAGTGGAGTTTCAAGAGAGAATTCGGTCCTAATCGACTCCGATGACGACTTGCAGGACGATGACAATGACATGTACACCAGAGTTGAGCTATAATTCACCTATTTTCTCTACTGCACATTACATATGTAATCGTATATTTGTCCAGAATTTGCATGTTCAACTGTTACTTTACAATTGTTGCTTACTGTACGTTATTTATGAGATTAAGTGAACGTTTTTAACGGCTATCTAAAAATGGCCTAAGAAAAGTAGCTATTTACATTTGTGCAATGAAGAGAATAACAAAGAGAATAAAGAACATTACACGAAAATTCGAGTAAAGAGGATGAACAATTAATCGATTATTGAGATCATAGAAGAGTGCACAATTTGGATTTGATAATACGTTTCCTTTTGGCCTCACTCCAAGCTTTTACAGGAGTCTCTTTACTATCGTTACTCTTCTTCTCATCTTTATTAGTGGCAACGAAATCCTTTTCAGTCTTATTATTACTCTCTTCTTGTTCTATATTATCATCATTTTTGTCTTGCTCACCATTATCAAAAGTCACTCTCTTTCTTCCTAAATTTGTCTTTTTAGATGATTTTTTATTTTCTTCCTCTTTGTGCTCCTCCATCAATTCTTCTTCTTTGAGATCTTCGTTGGAAGAAGAATTATCTTGCAGGTCCAACGTCTCCGATGAAGTCACAGAATCCTTGTCATCAATATCTTCATTATTGTCTTTCATTGCTTTTTCATCATTGTTTATATCATTTTTAGAAATTGAGCCCTCATATTCCACATGTTCCTCCTCTTCTTGCTCCTCCTGTTGCTCCTCTTGTTGCTCCTCTTGTTGCTCCTCTTGTTGCTCCTGTTGCTCTTGTTGCTCCTCCTGTTGTTGCTCCTGTTGTTGCTCCTCCTGTTGCTCCTCCTGTTGCTCCTGTTGCTCCTCATGTTGCTCCTGTCTGTGCAGGATTCTGGCCACTTCATTAGTCTCTCTATTGATTAGTCCAGGATCAATACTGAAATCCATGTTGACTGCAATGGGTCTTGCGAGAACCAAAGTTTGTCTTTGGCCACAGGCAACACTTAAAACGTGCAAACCTTGAAAATGAGAGACGAATTGGGGAACGAAGCTGTTGCTCGACTCGACTAATGAGGAGGAAGAGGGAGAGGAAGGGGAGAAATTGCACAATTTGCCGTCCTATAACGAAAAAAAGTCAATAAGTCAGTCCAATATATAATATATTAAGTAATAATATTGATTAAAGCAGTGTTTTTTTTTCGAAATTCGACAACAATTTATATATAAAATGTGTTATTTAGAAGATTTTAAAGGAATTTTAATACTGTTTTTTAATTACCGCTGCATCTCCGCAAGTATAGAGTTTTCCTCTGTGATCGATCATTGCCGAATGCTTTTGTCCACTCTCGATTTTGATAACATTTCTTTTTGCGAGTGTTGCGATTTTTTGCGGATAATCCGATTGCATAATCGATGTGCCCAAACCCAATTGACCGTGACCGCCTTGACCAAACGCGTAAACAGCGCCTGATTGGGAAAGAGCCAAAGTGTGCTCGGAGCCGCAAGAAACACTGACGATCTACATATAAGAAAATATTTGGGAAAATTGTCAAAATTTATATTAATTTTAATTTAAAAATCAAAATTTGAATATTATTTCTACATGATCGTCCAAGTCGACTTTGGTGGGAATTTCGGTTCTTTTATCTTGTCCCAGAGATTCGAGTCCAAGTTGGCCAGCATCCCCGTCGCCACATGTGAACAGTTGGCCGCTCATTGTCACCAATGCCGTGTGTCTAGAGCCACATGAGGCCGTCTATTTAAGATCAAAATTTTGATTAATTTCGAAAAAAAAATTTAAAAAAAAAATCAAAATGTCAAAAAAAAATCACTTTAATTGGTTCCAAATCCTCGATGAGACGTGGAATCGTGATAATTTCCTCTGCCTCACAGCCCAATCCCAATTGTCCATCCACATTAGCTCCCCAAACATAAACTCTTTTATTATTGTCCAAAGCCAAACTGTGATTATCTCCCACTGCCACTTGAACAAACACATTATTGCCACTTATAACTTGAGGTTCATTATAAAGATTATTAATATTTTCATCATTATTATCAATTCCCAATTGCCCTTGATCATTTGCTCCGAACCCCAACAAAAGTCCTTCATTAGTGAGCACTAAAGTGTGTCTTTGGCCCAGGGCAACTTGGACTATTTTCAGCGATTTCAGGGATTTTATGCAAGTGGGTTTCGATTTCAGTTTCAGGCATTTGCGTAAACCCAATTGATTGTGATCGTTTTGACCGAAGACGAAAATTCGGCCGGATTCGGTGAGTAAAGCTGAATGCGAGGAGCCGCATGAGACGCTCAGAATTGTGTCACCCCTGATCCAGAAGAAGTTGGAGAGAATGAGCTCGGACTGGCCGAACGCGAACACGGCGCCCGACGCGGGCAACGCGTCCATCACGAACTATGACGCACTTGTGACGCACTTTTTGCGTCACACTAATAGAAGAAAGCTGTAGTACTGCAAGTGGTCGTCATGACGACTCAATGTCAACACTACATGTTGTACTAGGAACAGCTAGGTGAAAGCTCTGACTAATTTGTATTCTCTTTCTAATTCTCATTTGATCTCTTACTAATCAGTAATCACGTAAGTAATTAATGTGGCTCCGAACATCTCTAGCTCTACAGTAGATGGAGTACCTATAAATGATTCAGTCCGGAATTCTCACTGACTGTGATGAACCACTACTGTACTGTAGGTACACGTAAATGAATCAGGGTTGCCATTCATTACCAAATGCTTTTGAAACGCTTTAGTGCTTTTAACCACTGTTATGTTATCATGAGGAATGTTTTTCTTGTTGGTGTTGCCTGAAAATCGATCTCTGGGCTCTGTAGGTTGAACCGGTTCCATTCTTTGTCCAGGTAAAAGTTGACAACTAGACTCTCTCACAAAGCAATTTTTTTTAAAAGGCTTTGGTCAACTCTAATCGACTTCTAGGGTGCAGTCAAGTTTGGGAGTCGAAGAAGTCACCTTAAAACTTAAAAAGTGCCTTACAGTATATATAAAAAGCAAGAAATTTGCTAATGGTGCTCTAAAATTTCCGCAATTTCTCTAAAATTTCTCTCGATTTTGGTCAATAAATAAAGGAGCAAAATCATATAAAAATGAAGCTTGAACATTGGTTAATGCTTTATTGGCTGATCCCAATCACTTCTGCCATTGACATTAGTGATGATGAAGAGACTTTTGGTCTCTTTCCAAGCGTGTTCAACCTGGCCGAGTCGGCCGTGATCACCGCCAACGCCACCTGCGGCCACGGCCTCAACGTGGACTCCGGCCAGAAGGAGAGGAGGCCCGAGGTCTACTGCATCATCAACTCGGAGCAGGTCACTTATCCACATAATTCTTAGTAAGGTACCCATGTTATCATAGGACAAGCATTCTCGTCCATGTACTGCTTATCGAGCTAAAGTGTTATATAGGTAGTCCTGTTTTCACCAGCAATTCATGCTAAACCTACCTCACCATGAGATGAACTTGTTCGTTGTTCCACCAGCACCAACATTCATGGCTTTAGTGCATAATGAAAGTTAGTGTTAAAAATGGCAAAAGTGACATATCAGCCATAATGTTTAGGTAAAAACTGTGCTTTTATTATCAATATGTTTCCACTTCAAAACAATTGACAAGCAAGACAGTTCAGAGGTACACCTTAACATGACTTGTGGTGGGCAAACCCTCTGGGAAGAATTTGACTTTAAACAGAGCCTTGTTAACACTCCAACATTCCTGGAGGAGTCCTGAAAGCGCCCAAGCCATAAGTTCTTTCTGGTAAAGTCAATGGCATTGTCAACCAACCCTCTTGAATGTCATAGAGGAGTGTAGTGTCGTATCTTCTATCACCATCGTATCCTCCCAAGAGGAGGAAGGTGTTTTGATATTGCAGACTGGCAGCTCTCCTCAGCTTCATGGGCAAGGTAGGGCCTTGAA